>APFE030235151.1:88914-162262 GCA_000404065.3 Pinus taeda
TTTAAGAGTCGAGAAAAAGCTAAAGATGACTCTAGTCGCCTTCGATTTTTAATGAGCCTAAAGTGACAAGTGCTCAGATGGACCTTTTCCTTTAAGGAGTCTAAAAAGGAACGAAAGAGACTCCTCTAGAAATCTAGATAGATGGATTACCAAACCAATCACAAAACGTAGAATACTTTTTACGGTACGACAGTCAATCTTCCCGAATGCTGTGTTCAATGCATTGCAATCGATAGGCCGACAGACACGGCTTCCTAAGGATAAAGGATATAGCCTATTGTGGTCTCCCAATATATACTCGACGGTACGTGGGAGCACAAGTCCGTACTGGCACTTGTCATCTCAAAGAGGAGGAATCACCCAATCTACAATGAAAGTGATAGTTACCAGGTTTTACGACGCTAGAATACGTCTCTAGCCTAGACTTCTAAATGTTGTGTGTTAGGTTCCAAAGCATTTTTATGTTCATTGAATTTATTTCACAGTTGATATTTCTTAAGAAGTTTTCCTTTCAGGTTCACCGCGTGATGTAGATATACAATTTCTAAAATGAAATCTAAGATGATAAACAATCATTTAATCTTCTTTTTGCAATGAAATTCCTAGCTACTAAGGAAAGAGAAGCGAGATTCTTTCAACATAGAGCAGAGAGCACACACTAGATGCACTGTCCTAAATCAAAATCAACAAGCAGCCTAAATGCAAATGAAAATGCATGTATTTGTTTTCACTTTCTTAATGTGTGAATGAAAAAAAGAATTCTAAGTACAAATTTGAATCGTTTCGAGCAACAGTACTGATGATTTTCTTTTCAAAAGACGAAAAGAAGATAATGACGAAACTTTGCAATTTTGAATTGAAAACTGCTTTTGACACTTGAAAAACTATTAATTCAAATCAAATACAAGAGTAACAGTGTAATCAACGATCAAGAACAGTAGGATTCTTTTCTTTGACTGAAAACGACACTTGTGACACTTCCAAATCAAAAGACGACAGTTTGATTACGCTACTTCTTTGTAAAGGAGAACCGTAAATGGCGAACAATACATAAAAACATTTACAGTTATTTTTACTATGGAGGCTGAATCATGGAAAGGAAGGGAGTTTCCACAGTGGTATACTGATCACAGACAACAAAAATCCTAAATAAAGCTGAAGAAAGTGAACAAAAAACCAAAATCTGGAAGTAGAAGAGGTCTTATCTGATCAACGCACCTGTAACATAGGGAAAGAGCGATGCATCTCACCTACTGCACACGGGAGATGCGATGCATCCAGATTCCCAAGAGGAGAAGGTGTGATGGTCCAGGGGCAAGACTTCAACTTGGTTCTTGGTCACAGTTTGTAGCTTAGTTCAGGGATTTAGGCTGAGCTAATGATAGTCAGTAAATGCAAATCACAGGGGCTGATCTAATGAGGCTACTTGAGCCACCACCAGGGCAATTAGGATGTTTGAAAATCATTTGTTCAGTTTATAAACAAAACCTAGAGATAGACTGAAGCAGAATTGTGCACATGCATAGCAAATGCAGTTCGAAGGCTAGGTGGTTTGACTTCAGGCTGCGTCTGTAAGTTTATAAAGCAAACAAATATAGACAAGCAAACAAGCTATTCTCTCCCTAGTGGAGTCACCATTTTGTTATCGTGAAATTTAGTGTCTATGCAGAGCTGCTAGTCCCACTAAGATGGGTAGATATCTTAGAAACAAACAGATTAAAGTTACTTTCATTTTCCTTTACGAGAAGTAGATAGGAGAGAAGCAAAGAATACCAACATCAATCTTTCGCTCGGTTCCTTGCTTGTTCCTTCTCCTCTCTAATAGATCTTTGCCGCTCTTTCCTTGACCACTCCGCTTCAAAGAGTACCTATAAATTCAAAGCAACATAATACATTCAAAGTGTAGAGATCTACAATCATAAACAATATAGGACTAGAGATACATTGGCCACACAAATGCACATATTATCAGACATGCAAGAATGTGGAGGAAAACTTGAATAGCTTTATTGATGTAAATATTAGAAGAGAGTATTACAACCCATTGATCTACCCAGCATCATCCTCCTAGCATGAAAGCCCTTCTTCACCTCATGAAACGCTTAGATCACCCAACACTATGATATTCCACTAGGAAACCAATAGCACTTCCTTACAAGATACAAGATTCCAGCCTTCAACCTCCGGATCTCTGGGATGAGGGATCCATATATAGATATTTGCAGAGGTGTGAGTCAGCTCTGGGTTTTCAATTAGTGTCATTCCACTAATAGTTCTTAGCTCCACTTGGAGATTTCATTGATCCCTTACTCATCCCTGGGCGAATTCTGAGAGGCAAGTGTCATATGAGAAGTTTCTAGAAGATTCCTTGATCATCCACTTAGCAAACTGTCTCTGCCATTTGTCTATTCTCGTTCATTACACCCTATAGAAGGACTTTTCAGTATGCATTGCACCTCCTGTGTGTAGTAGGTGCGATGCATCGCACCCTGACCATGGAGCAAGTGAGATGATCTAGTTTTGACCAGTTTTGAGTAGTTTTTCATGGAGAACTTATGGGAGATGATGTAATGAGCTAACCTTGTTCATTTAGGGTATGAAACAACACTTTTAGGGATTCAAAAGCCCTTTTTTTATGGACATATATGATTGGGGTTGCAGTGCCCAAATATGTCTATAACAACAACTTGGTGTCCTTCTTTCTTTGTTGGGTTGGAGCCTTCTCCATTTCTGCCAAGTCTGAGGCATGACACTTCGGAGGTCATGACTCCTTTACTGCGAATATCACATCATTCGTTGTGATGAATGGAAGCTTCACCCATTTCTGCGTTGGATTCTAGCAGGCCTGGATATACAAGTTATGCATATCTGCCTTGAACTCTGCCATGCTCTGCAAGCTGTTATGGATTGTAGGAGATAGGTGTGGCCTTCAATTGATCTACATTCGGATACTCGCCTCCATGAATACCCAGAACACCTTTGTCTCACGAATCCTCTTCATGTATTTGGTAGCCTAGAGGGAGGCATACCTCGCAGCTTTTGGAAAATCAGGCTCAATACTGGGGAATTGGCTATCCTTTGGCAGCTCCCCTGCAACCAACAAAATGGATAAGAACAACCATGTGTATTGAAAGGTCTTACCCTGCTCCTGGGCCTCCTTGTAGTTCATCAAAAAATCCTTGTAGAGGAACTATACCCCCTTTGCACATTACTCTGCCAATGCAATCATAGATGCTGGTACTTCGTTCGCGTGACATTTCCTCATCAGTTTGTCGGCCAGCAGTTGGATGGCTACGTGACCCTTTGTCCATAATGCTTGCGATCACATACCCCCGCTTTTTATTCTCTAGTTTATACTTGGCCTTTATGGCTTCTGCGAGGGCCACGTCGCTGCTTTTTCCCGCTATGGCCATGGGGTCGTGTCCTTTGAAGGACAATCAAGAAATTTTGTGAATTAGGTCAGTCGTGATGGGAATAGGCTCCTCTAGCTAGAGATACCCATCATGCACCAGGCACAATAGCTGCCTGATGATGAAAATGGTGGTGGGTGGTGGTATTGCGGTATCCATCGCAGATGGAGTAACCCAGCCTTCTCCACATCGCACAACCATTTCTGCTTTATTAACCTTTCCGTGGCTAGGTACGGGAACTTGTTGCTGTCAGCGAGGTCCCTATCCTCGAAGTTCATGGTTGGTATTCATCCCAAAGGTAGACCTTCAAATACTATACCATTGGGGAGGAGTGGGATCTAGAGTGCACTGTTTGTGGCCTCCAGGTCTTTCGATATCTTGGCTTCCCCTTTCTGCGGGGGGATATACGTAGGTAACTTTGTTGCAGAAGGCATTGGTGAGACATCCTCCATGTCATTGTCTTGCACCTCAATTTGAGCGATTAGAGCTTAAAAGTCTTTCTCCTCCGTGTTTGATTCAATGGTAAGGGCTTTTCCCTTTTCTGCCATTGACAATTTGCTAAACCATGGGTTTCTTGGCGATACATGGACTGGGCCCATAGTCTACTTATCTTTCTGCGGCCACAATGTTCATGGTGATTTTGGAACTTCTGGTGCAAATGCCACTTCTCTAGGCTCCTCATGGGCCATATGGGGCTCCATGGCAACTTCGGTGAATCGCACTCTTGTTTTAGCAGTCGTTATTATGTCTATAGTCAAAGGTGGTAAGAGTACGCAATGCTCATTGCTCTGTAACTGCTTAATTATCACACAACCAAGTGTTTCCTTGAGGCTAGCCCTAGGGATTTTATAGCATCTTTTGAATTTGAATTCGAACATTCCCCCCACTTCTGAGTCCTTAATTCTTTCTTGGTGGCAGATCGTCCCAAATCTAGCTCTTAATTCGTCTCTTAATTTCCCGTCGCCAGCTCCTTTTTGCCTTAAATTGGACCTCTTGTCATGAACATTGACACCAACAGTCACCTTCCAGCCTACCCGTGTGGCATCACAGCCCCCTATGCGCGATCGCAACCCCTATGACATACTGATCTTACGTGCAACCTCCTTATTGTGCAACTCCCATGTAGACTCTTTTATAGTCTCGCGCTCTCTTTCAACTGCCTAGAGCACTGAGACTATGCTCCCTATGGATAGTCAGGCGGTCGCACCACCTATGCGAGGCTTCAATTCACTTTCCAGCCTAGTCCATAGGCACTCCTCAATTACCCTCGCGATATTCAGCACCATGCGTTCTCCCTTATGCGGTGTGCTCCCATGGTTACTTTGTCTGGTAAGGCTTGGTCACAACCATGGTAGCAGGGCCACAAATTCTCGGTGGAAATCTTCTAACGCAGTAGTATGGCTGCCCATATCTTGTCCTGTCATTTTTAGTTTATCGGCGCAACATGCTTGCGTGGTTTCAGTTTCTAGTTTGTTGATTTCTACATTCAGTAACCTGCTTTTCTTCCTCAGGCATACCCGATCTTCTTCGAGTTCGCAAAGCTTACGGTTCCCTTGCCAAATGACTTCTTGAAGCTGCATATGTTCCCCTTCGTGTAGTTGCATAATTCCTTCGTCCGGTTCCTCATGTACTGTCCCAACTGTGGGAGATGTTGCATAGGGATTCCTTTCCTCCAACATTATGGTCTCGACTCTACTTTTCAGCGTCGGAATCATTTCCATGCTTAGGTTTTTTTACATGGCCCTATAGGCCCATTGGACCGCTGGTATGCATAGGTTCTAGTCAATTTGTCTTGCCTAGTGAACCCTGTTCAGAATTCCACATACCTTCTTGAATTATTTTACGTGGAACATTTATAGTGTGTGTCGCTTTTCCTGCTACTGCGTCCTATTCCAATTTTTGATCCTTATTTTGGCATGTGTTCGTGTGGGCTGCACAACACACGTCTGTACCCATCGACATAGGTGGGCACGTGAGCTTCTTTTTCCTTGCTCTTGTTTGAGGTTTGGGGCTTCCAAAACTGTAGGTGCATCATCCTTCTACATCCGCGCCAGTTCTCAAAACTTCCTTGATGTGTTCCCCACCAGCACGCAAGGGTTGCGCGTAGTGCCCACTTCAACGCATTGAACCATTGTTGTTCTGGTACTGTGCTTTCAAACTTGCTCTCGGGCCTCTGTTGTTATGCAACGTAGTGATCTAATCATCATGTTGTAATTCAGCGTTGTCACTTCGTTCAATCGATTCTACTAGCGCTCTACTTCTTCGTCTAAATTCGAAGTGCAGAAGCTTTCGCGCTCCCACGAGATTCTCTCATCTACAGTCGGATTCACCCAATCCTGGTCTCATGTAGTTATCTTGTAAATACAATCCAACTCATCATCGCACATTGTTTCTATGTAGCGCGCTCCTTCGGCTGGGTCTAGTGGGACTACTACGCGTATCAAATTTTTCTTGAAGATCTTTTTGTGCTTCTTCAGATTGATGAATCTGTTCATATCAGTGTCCCAGTCAATTCCTAACAACGCGGGATAGGGATTGTGGTCATCGACAATCTCCATCACTTCAAATCCGTTTGTGTGCTCGTACCTTCAATATAGACGGTTACCCCTTGCAACCTTGCTATGGGAAAAATCTTTTATTGGTTCGCCATTTGTAATTGAATAGGGGACCATTATAATGCGAGCTTGCCCCTGCATTCCCATGTTTTCTTCGGTAACACATTCATGTCCAAACACAGATCTAAGATTAACTGATCCATTTCATACTCACCAATCTGCGCAGTCAATCTCATTTCCCTCCCAGTGCGCAATGCATGCTTTCCCAATTTCCAGACTACGTGTGGTTCTCCTGACCCCGCGCTCCTAATGATCAGCTCTTGTAGTCCCTTAACTACCTTGTTGTCGCGCAACAACTTCATGCATGTATCTAGAAAGGTAGTAAGCATTGAAGGATCCATTCCTGGCTCTGGTTGATCCTTACTACTTGAAGTCGAGGCCTCCGCAAAGCTCCTCTTAGCTTCCATGAATGTCTCATTTGCGCGTTCTAAGTCAAACTCAGGTTCCTTTGCAGGAGCCTTGTGAACCCATGTATCTTCCTCAGGATGTTTCCCCTTATCCTCCCTTGTGGTTGCACTGCTTTTGAGCATCATGTTCACATTCAGGTTTTCTTTGCATGATTCAGACCTCATCATTTGTATATTCTGAGTCGGAGGAGGATGGAATACACCCTTTTTGCACATCTGTGTGATCAGCGTAGGGAAATCCATTGTTTCATGATCAAACTGAGCACAGTACGAATAGGATATCCTCATTAGGTTGGTACAATCATGGGCATAGTGCCTTGGTCCTCCGTAATTGTAATAAATTAACTATCCGCAATCCCTTCCTGGTCCCATTCCTCCTCGTCCTCGACCTCGCCCCTGAAATCCAACACATGCATCCACACAGTTGGATCGAGGTCTCACATTTCTGTCTGCATCCTATAGGCTAGGGTCTAATGCATCATTAACTCATAGCTGTGACAAGTGCGCTCATCGTGGCCTACCAATCTGCAGAAATTACAAAACAGTTGTTGGGTTGTCGGTGTATACTTCTACAAAAAATGACAATTATTCGTCGTGTGTTTTCCTCCTATCTGACAGATTGCGCACCATAACACAGGTGTCGCACTCAGCCCTGTCTGTGCCTCTGGTCTCAATGGCATTGGCCCCCCTCCTGCCAAGTAGTTTGTGAACACTGGACAATGATCCTTGTTGTGGCCCTGGCCTTTGCATTTTATGCACCATACTTCCTCACGCGCCTCTGGCTGCGGTGCCCTATCCTACTTCAAACTTTGCATTTCGAAGCATAGATTCTATATTTGCACATGGATTTGTTGAACTCCCAACCCAGGGTCTTGTATCGGGGTCTCATGCAACTTTATCACCATTTCCAATGCTTCGGCCTAGGTGGAAAGTTTCTGTTGTGACAGCGTCATCCTCAAGTGCGGTGTCAGAGATGCCACAAACTGTGTGTGATGTTGTGCAACCATTAGTGTCATATTGGCCTCGTGGATCGTACTCTTCAGCCTTTGATCTAGATCCCATGGATTCTCGCCTGGAAGCATCGAGATCTATTTAAACCCGATGATTGACTGTGTCTCCAATTTCGACCGGCTAAATTCTCTGTTCAATACATTTTGGATCTCTGCTATCCCTGCGTTTGGGTGGTTATTAGAGTGCTTTATTTACCATGTCAATGCACGATCCTGCAATGCACTCACCAATGTAGCCTTCTTAATATTGTCTTCTGTGACACCTTATGCTTCCCATACTACTCTTACCACGAACCAAAATTGGTCCGGATCTTCATTTCCTACCCCTCTGAATATTGGTGGTTTGATCACGCTCTCCATACTGAACTGTGGAGATGGTGGAGGTGGAGTGGGTGGAGATGGAGGTGAGGGAAGTGAAGTGGGTGGTGGTGTGGGTGGAGGTGGTAGCTGCAGAATGTGTTGCCTTATCAAACTGACTGCACTTCTCAGAGAGACCTTAGCGAGCTCTTCCTTTCTCTCTCATGAAGGTGAAATTAAGGGATTGTTTCCTAATTCTTCGCTGACCCAAAACTCTGGTTGAACCTCCTCTTCCTCTGGCATTAGGAACCCACAACTTACAAAGCTATTTCCCACCTCGAACTAGTAGCATACAACCCCCTGAAGCAACCCCTCACAATTCCAGCAAACCAAAACCAACGATAGGCTCACCAATGGCACCAACTTGTAGCCCAAGACCTTGTGAACTAACTGGGGAGGCACACTTCAATAATCCCTCTTTGCCAAACATAAATTCACAACTAGCTCAGACTAAGACCACACAAAATAAGCTAGAAACCACAAAAAACCACCCTTGTTAGACGCACATACACTACGTTCCTTGCAGACTTTTTCATGACAAGCCTAATTAGGAAATTAACATCTACCCACACCCACCATCAGGGGTGGAAACATCTATGATAAAGTTAACACTTTAGTCGATCTGGAGCACCTCGGCAACACCCTCCTCTTCTCCCAGCTCTCCATACATAGGCTCCAAAACTCTCTTTGCTACAAAATGACCATCAAACATCCCCACCACCCTCCATAATGTTAATGCGCTCACACCCTCAGTAAGATCAAATGTGACTTTAGGTTTCCCACACTGTTATTTATTGTCTCTCTTACTCATGGTAATATGGGAGGTTCGTGAGGTCAGCGCACCATCCTGTATCCACATGCTTAGCATAGGCACCCATGCATTCCCTCGGGAACGTCCTCCTCTATGTTCCTCACCTCCATTAGGGAGGCCTCGTTCAAGGCCATGATCCTTCTCATATTATCCATGTATGTATCCTATATGGGTGGGGGCTAGTCCCTAATGAGTTCCTAGTCCCGATGATCACAACCCCAACTGGCAAGCTTCTCCGCCTCCTTATTTCCATGTAGGTAAACATGATCCACAATTACATATTCAAAAGAAACAATCCCTGAGAGAATATGTTCACTGATGAGTTCCAACCTCCAACCATTAATGACCCAGTTTAGGGGGACCCATTCATCAATTTATGTATCATGGTGATCACTATTTAAGAGTCCCCCATGACCTACATCTTAGCCACCCCCAGACCCGCTACAACTTGTAGTCCTATTTCCAATGCTAGATACTCTGTTGCATTATTGGTGGTGATGCCACATGAGGCTGAGAGATTTTCACATCTTTCCCTTTGTCACTCCGAATTATTCCCCGCAGGCCAGCTAGAGCTGGGTTTCCCTTGGAGGCTCCGTCAAATTTCAGTTTTAGGGATTCCCATGGCAGGCTATTGTAAACATTTGGGGAGTGGGATTTAAGAGTACTTGGGCCTACGGGCCCAGGGATAGAGAGGGTTGGATTGAGGTTGAGCTTGATTAGGGTTTCATGATCCCTATTTTCGTCCTTCCAATCTTCATCCAACCAATGAGAGATTAAAATAGTTTCTTTAATATTACTCATCACTGTTTTCCAGACCTAGTCAGTCTTGGATGTTCTTTGAATGAAATAATGATATGTTCCTTGCTTTCCAAATGTTCCAAAGAACAAATCCCTATGAGATGCATCATTCTCTATTAACAATGGGGTTTTAGAAGAGCATCCATCGCCATTGCTCTAAAGAGTCCTTTAAACTATTGTCTAATCGATCGCTTACCTCGAATAATGTGGCATGTCAGCCACAAATTTCCCACGATTTAGAACAAAATTTCAGTAAGTAATTAGTTGATTCCTACTCCCTAGTGCACAAGGGGAAATATAAGCTTGTTTTGCTTATTTTATCCCATGTGAGAATCTTACCATGCCAGACAAACCAAAGAAATAAATAAATATTGAGCCACAACTTTGAGTACCATATTTTTTTCCATAATAGGTCAGGACCCTACTCAAAATATGTGGAAAGAATCGAATAGGCTTCTTTAAGAGAGAACATACCTTTTGGGAAGTTCCCCTAATGAATTTTGTCTGGTTCACCATTGTTCAGAAAGGAGTCCTACCACAAGATGAGGGTGAGGGCTTCCCAATCCAGAGGCAGATCCCAAACCAACCAAAAATCTGGAGGTTTTAAAACTCTCCACTTTGACAATTTAGTGGAGTCTTATGAAAAATATCTAACCTTTTTCAGGCCCAGATGGGCGGTGATGGCTTGAATTTCCCATAGACTATCCTCCAAACTGAGTTTGGGGTGTTGTATCCAGGCATCCTTCGAAAATCTAGATTTCCTTCCGTTTCTTATCTCCCGTAAGTGATGGCCTTGAATCAATAGGTTATTATGGGCTTCTTGGGGTTCCTACCAACCATCCTAGCCATATTTAGATGACAACACCTCCTTACAAATCTCCTTCCCACCTTGCAACCATCACCACTAGACTTTAGTGCTGAGGGTTTGAGACCAAACTTCCAGGTCCTTCAAACCAAGGTCATCATAGACCTTTGGTTTACATAATTTGTCCCATGTAAGCAGGACCCATTTTTGACCTATCTATAGAACAGACTATAGGAAGCTCCAAACATTTGATATGAGATCATTGTATATGTTGTGGGCGACCGAAAGGGCTAAGAATTGGTAAATCGGGATGGAATGCAGAACAACTTTTAGGAGGACTAATTCTCCTAGATATTTTAAAGCTCGAAAGGTCCAGCTAGAGAGTTTCTAGTCGATACAACTTAGGAGGTCCTTCCAGTGTGAGGCTTTCAAGGAATTACCCACCAAAAGGACACTGAGACAAGTGATTGGAAGAGATGAAATTTTGAACCCAAGAGTTTGAGCCAGATGGTTCTAGACTCAAGGGTGAGTATTCAAAAGAACATATCAAAATTTTCACCATTAATTAATGTTCCATATTCTTGTTGAAAGTCCTCGAGGATCAATCTGAATTCTGTTGCTTCTTTGAGGGTGGGATTTATGAATAACATGTTGTAATCTTTGAATTTCTAGTGAGTGATGAAAGACACTACCCAGGTGAGTTTTATCCTATGAGGGGATCTATTCTCCACTGTGACCTTTATAAGGCTTCTCAGTCCTCCCGTAACAATGATGAAAAGGAATGGGGATATAGGATACCCATTCCTCAGACCCCTAGATTCATTGAAGGTGTGCAAGGTAGCCTTGTTTACAAGAATGGAGTAGAAAGGGGTTTCAATCATAGATTTGATCCAGCTAGTCCACAAGGATGAAAACACAAATGCTTCCAAGACTGTCAAAAGATAGTTCCCATTTAGATGGTCATAAGATTTTGAAAGATCTAATTTAATTAACATACCTGGGTATTTTGAAGTGGATAAGGCGTGAATTGCTTTGTGCATAACCAGGATACCATCCATTATCTAACAACCTTCCATAAAACCTAACTGCTTGGGCCCTATGATCCCATTGAGGAGGGGATTCAATCATCGAACCAAGATACCTGAGATAATTTTACAGATCAAGTTACACAGGGAAATGGGACAGAATTTGCTTGGGTCCAAGGCTGTACCTTTCTTTGTGATCAGTGTGAGAAAAGTTGCAATAAATCCTAACTAGAGCTTCTGAAAACGGCATGACTCTTCTACCAACTCATGAATTTCCAGCCCGAGGAAGTGCCATCCTGCTTTGAAGAAGTCAGATGTGAACCCATCGAGGCATGGATCTTTGTTCAATGGGAGAGCCCATAAAACTTCTTCCACTTCTAGATACGAGACAATTCGCATGACAGACTCGTTCTAATCCTCGGAGATTAGATTCAGAATACACTACTTGATGAAATTAGTCGCATCACTTCTATCTACATCTAGCTTCGTGAACAGTTGTTGGAAGTACCCAATCAACTCATCCGTTATCTCCTCATGTTGTACCGGTCTCCTTCCATTAGGTCCATTAAGAGAAAATATTTGGTTAAACTGGTTGTATTTTATTATGGTTCTATGGAAGAATTTTTTGTTGTTCTCCCCCTCTTTAAACCATTGGACCCGAGATTTTTGCCTCCAAAATATTTGCTCATGTTTTCTTCATTTCTCAAGGTATTTTAAAACCACCCCCTCTTAGGTGGCCAATTCCTCTATGCGTCCTTCCTAAACGATTCGTTGTTGAATTTCTCACATGTTTTTTTCCAACCTTGCTTTCCCCTGATGGATGTTGTTGATGTCCTTGCAATTCACTCCTTGATTTTCTCTTTTAGTTCCTCTAATTTGAGTTGAAAGTTTTCCATTAAGTTCCTACCCCTCACTCTGATTTCTTTCCATGAGGATTCCAATTTGGCCAAGAATTCCAGCCTTTCCAGCTAGAAGGACTCAAACTAGAAGGGATGATTTCTTGGGGCCATCTACAAATCGATCTCCAAATAGATGGGCCAGTGATCTGACCCCAGACATGGAAGGATCAAGGCTTAAAAAAAGATATCTTGCTGAAGGATTTTATTAGAAATAAGAAAGTGATCCAAGTGTAAAGCAATCTAATGCTTCCCTCCCCGCCGATTGTTCCATGTGTAGGAACCGTTCAGAAAGTATGCATCCTCCACACCCATATCATGGATTATCTCATGTAAAGATAGGGAGATTGGGTCCAATTGTCTAACTCCTCCTTTCTTTTCTCCCATATCCCTAATAAGGTTGAAGTCCCCCGCCTTAATCTAGTTGGTACAATCCAACAGGTCCTTTAGGTACCTCATATTTATTAAGAAACCCATCTTTTACCCAAGAAAAGTCGGGCCATAGACCCCAATAAGCCATATTTTTTCCACAGAGCCAATGGATTGAAACTCACCTGAGACGGTATTATGGGAATTTATCCAAGACTGGAAGGAAATGACCTTGGAATACCAAAGGATTCCCAACCCACCTACACAACCCCTTGC
Organism: Pinus taeda; assembly: GCA_000404065.3. NCBI lineage: Eukaryota > Viridiplantae > Streptophyta > Pinopsida > Pinales > Pinaceae > Pinus > Pinus taeda. Next base: position 101,694 of record APFE030235151.1, read on the forward strand.
ATCCATTGCCATACATTATGTCGAGGGCCAATTGTTACGAGCTATTTTGTTAAGCTTATCCCTGGTTACTTTTGTTTCCTGGAGAACTATGATGTCTGGTTTATCTTTATGGGTATGATATTACAAGTACCTCAACTTACCCTTGGAGTTGAGGTCTCTTATGTTCCAAGAGACTAACTTCATTAACGAATGGATGGGGTAGAGCACCGGTAGTACTCTGTCAGGACATTGGTTTGTCTTGAGTTGAGCAATGTCGCCCTTGCTTCCCGGATAACCTTGCTGGTAGGTCACCACCATTTCTTTCAAAAGTTCAATCTCAGTTCCATCCTTCTACTGGACGTATCATCCTCCTTTATTAGAAGGGTCGATTGAGGGGGGGATCCAATTGAGATTGGCACTCCTCCCAACCCTTGTAGATTTGGTGAAATTGGTCCAACTGTTCCTGGGGGATTTCAGCCAATCCATCCTTGGCCCAACTACGAAGGTATTCTACCATTACCCATTCATTAGAGTTGAGGTGTTCTAATTTTACATCATGTTCCAAGGCATGGCAAACTTGGGAGAGTACCTACTGTAATTTTTTGCTTGTGGGTTGTGCACCCGAAGACTTTCATTTGCTTGGTTTCCATTTCTTAGGGTTTTCTGGGCTGACCTCAAACTCCATTGCCACTAGGGGTGGAAGTTCCTCTACCTGTGATGGTGGCTTCTCTTTCATGCTTAGGTTAGAAAGAATGGAAAAAAAGTTGCTCGAGGGATGATTAGGAACCTATAAGGAAGGGCTTGGAGCAGTCTCAGCGGGGCCTCGAGGTGAATGGGAGGGAGGGGATTTTGTAGGAGGATGATGTCGCCTAGGCACTTTCTGAAATTCATCCAGGGAGGGAATTAGGGGGAGAGAACCAGCCTGGGGCTAGTCCCAAAAAATGTGGCCATACTCATGTCAGAACGGACATCTGAAGGGGACGTGTTCATAGTCCAAAGATTGATACCGGGTTTCATCTTCTTACTCTCTTTCAAGAGACTCGGGCATGGGTTGGGATATATTCATATAGACACAAATGAGAGCATAGGAGGAGAATATCTAGTGTTGGGTAATATTTGAGACTTGCACAAAATACCCAATTGAGTTGCTGATCGATTCCAAAATTCCCATTTCCCATAAATCCTCAGGAAGAGAATACAAATGTACCCAAATGCGGGATGCAAGGAATTTTTCCTTCTTAGGGTTGTAGTAGGGTTCTGAATGGAACATAAAGAAGCAAGCACTATTCATAAAATAGGGCCCATTGTCCAGAATGTGCTTGCGACCCTCCAGGTCTTCAAAGATGATAGTGAAGAAGCCCTTGGCTCAGAGGCGTAGGTCAAATGGGGCTTTCAGATGCCATTTGATTTGGATCCACTAGATTATGTCTGCTTCTCAGGGCCAAATTCCCATGAATTTTCAAATGATGGTGTGATCCTGCATAAACTTCCCAGATTGCTTCAGGCGATGGTTTGGGTTACTACCCTTGGATTTTCCATTTCCTTAGGGAGGCATCACCCTTTCAGACACATTTTCCATTAGGCTCCTAATGCCAACGCTTCAAATTTATTTCCTTGCAAGGTTCCTGTGTTTGTTGCAAACCTCATGTTCAGACGTTGACCACCGGTTAGGATTTCTTTGAGGGAGGGGGATGATCCCCCTCCCTTGGGAGGGCCTGACATGGGGACGACTAGTTATAGGGTTGCATTAGGAACAACAATAGAGACGAGTTTGGACTGAATACTAAGTACTCCAAAGCACAGGTGGTAGATATGGGCCCTAGCACTATGAAACCCTAGATCTTCCTAATGTTTCTAAAATAGATATAAGAGAAAATATCCTTATACGCAATATGTTGTTGAATTTTTTCTGAATTTTTTGAATTTTCTAGAGTTCATATAGGGATATGTTGGCTTTAATATTTTTGAAATCATTTATGGGATCATAATCTATTTCTAGAAGTGAAGTCTTCTAAGAATTAGATATGTATTTTTTTGTAACTTTATTGGATGGAGGATGAGTTTTTTTTTAGCTTGGGATTTACTCCGAGTGTAAGAACATATAGAACCAAACTCTTCCTCATAGACATTAAGTGAAAAATTGGGAGGTTGGAATTCATTTGTATCTTGAGAGATAGATTCTTCCTCCTCCTCCTCATTGTTTTCAGGAGTAAAATTATAATCAGATGTTAAGGCTTGCATAAAATTCTCCAACAATTTAGTATTTAGACCTTCATTTAGGGGAGGGAAGTTATTAGTGGGTGGTATCCTAAAATACTGTTTGAAACTTCCCCTATCAGATGACCTTTCAAATTTTCCTTTTTAAGATAATTTTTTTCATTTGACAATTTATTAATGATTTTTTCAAGGATTTCTAAATCTAGATAGGATTGGTCTTTCTTACTAGTGTACTACATAGAAGTCTCTGCTTTCTTCCCAAAGGTAGAAGCAGAATTGGTTGGCTTAACTGAGGTAGGTTTAAGGCTGAGGATATCCTTTTCTAAAGATAAGGCCTCATCAAATGTTGTTTGTAAAGTTGCCTTTTGAGCCCTCCTAACCCATACAACTATATCATGATGAAGGGATTGAATGTAATAAGAAAGAATTAAGTTTTGTAGTGGTAGAGAATCAAAAGGAATTTTTTTTTTTTAAAGAGAGAAACCTAACATTGGAATCCTTTACTTTCTGCTTGTTTTGCATCTTCACGGTAGATAATTCATCAATTAGTACTTTGGGTGGTTTATCATCTCCAAATTTATCCAGAAATGATGTTTCAAATTGAGTCCAAGAAGTTATACTTTGAGAAGATTGAGCATAGTACCAGGTAACATATTTTCCGTCAAAAGTATATGAGACTGAGTGGAAAAAAAACATCCTCATGTCGTACATTTTTATGCCTAATGGCAAGCATAAAGGCTTTTATATGATCTTTGGTAGGATTTTTAGAACTGGGGTCATATTTGGGTAAAAAAATTTATGGATTCTTTTGTAAGGGGTGTTGATCACCAAGAATGACCACAACATATCAATTTAACCAGGGGGTTGCGAGATCATTGTTTTCATGGTCATCATAATTGTCAACCAGTCTTTGAGAATCTTTTGACTCAGATGATCCTCCTTCACCAAAATCCCCTGAAGATGAAAGGAACTAGGTCGAGATGGTGGAGAATCATATCCTCCAAATAAGGTTGATTCTCTATTAGGTATATTAGACAAGTCAGCATGTCTTCTAATAAGGATATTGTGTAGACTATCGTTGACTAAATTAGTAGTCTGTGTTGAAGGATTGGGTGGTTCTATTACTAAATATTTTTGTAAATCTAAGTCGAGGGGTGCAAGCAGTCATGGAGATAGACTTTTGTGCAAGGAATAATTTTGATCAATCCTCTGTTTGATTCTAGAGATAATTTTTTGATATCTTTGTAGAAATTGCTCAATTTCAGTTTGATAATAAGATTGAATTGAACTTTTCATTTCAATGTTTTTTTCTTCAATTAATGGTTGAGAACTTTGAGAAGGCTCAGTTGGGGGAAGGTTAGTATGACTCCTAGTGACAATTGAGGTCTTAATTGTTTGAATTTTATTACCTTTTTCCATCTATAGTAATATTTTACCACCTTCTAGCACCATTTTGTTGACGCAGGTATTGGTACACTTAAGTCAACAAAGGTGAAATGACTGAGACCAAGGCTCTTCACATAACCCCAACTGTCTAGGATGGTTGATCTTGATAGGTTTTAAGACGTGTTAGCCTTTGGCCTCATCCTCCTTACGAACAAGAATATCAATAATCTATGATAAAATAAAATCTATGTGGATAATAAGTTAAATGTTATCTAATTCTACTAAGTTAGGTGAGGATAAATGAATTATTACAATCCAAATTAAGGAAATCTTCAAAACCCTAATCTAAGTAAATCTAGAGAAACTGTAAAGGTTATTTTTTTGTTAAATAGTCAAAATTATATTACAACATTTACATTATAATACAAATGTAGAATTAGGTTATAACTATGAGGTAGCTAGTACTGTTAAAAAAAATCAAGTATGTTATAATATAGCAACAGTTTTCAAAAAAATCTTAACTAATTCTTCTATTAATGGAAAGAATAAATATTTCTTCCCTCAATGTGAAAAGGATGAAAAATAACATTAAAATGTGAAATTCATACTATTAAATAAACATAACACAAAGAAAAGAAAAAGAATATTCAAACTAACCTACAGTTATCGCTTGGCCAAGATTTTTTGAGTGAAACAGTATTAAAAACGAATGATATCCTTTTACTTGAAATTCATGCCTTAATAGATAATTAATGAATCAAGCCAATTAATCAGCATGTTAAGCCTGAAATCAAGAATCTCGATAACATTCACAATGAACTATCTACTGCAACTTCCTTAATAAAACGAAAATAGCGTTATTATCTTGAAATTCTTTCAAACTAATCGACTATCAAAATCAAATTGCTCTTCTTAGGACAACATTCATTAAAGATTGAACAATTGATTTATAATTTAAATAAACAAATCTGAGTATATGGAAATTTGAATAACAGAGAAATGTAACTATAAGAATTCACTTTTTAGTGCACAAAGTCGACTAACATGCACAAATATATTTTGAGAACCATAAGACAATGACTATGGGAATAAAGATCAGAAACATGGATAATAGAATGAAAAAACACTTGGATATATGCAAATTGTCATTCATTCCATAATAATAATAATAAACACTTCTCTGTTACAAAAGATATTCCTGTTTCACCCTATGGGTCCCATCCTCTCCTCTGTTCAAAATGAAGAGTTCATATATCAAAAATAATTTAGTAGTCATATCCTCTAAAACTAGGACTATATTAAAAAATAAATGAAATTATTTTTTTTTTTGTTTCAGCTTGATAGCCAATTAGAAAAAATATGACCGAGCCAGTATTTAACTAAAAGAGTAATAAGACCATGATGGAACAAAGAGCAATGAGCCTCAGAGTGATCATTTTGATATGTTGAGGACATTTTAACCAAAGACCTAAAAAAAAGTAAAATTTAATGGATACCCAAAAAGACCATGAATAATTATATGGTAAAGAAAAATGACGCTAAAATGGCCTTCGCAGGTAAACAACATCATATTTATCCAACAAGCTTTCAAGTAAGAAATAGATACCTTTAATTTTATAGGTGTAACCCTTTTTCACCCATAGTTTCTTCGTAGGAATATCCTTTAACCTCTGATTTTTTGACCAGATTTCACCCTCCAATGGAAATCAAGTAACCTATGCAATAAACTCGACAATGACAGTAAACTCAAGATCTCCTAATTTAACCTTACAACTGTCAAAAGAAGATAAAAATGCCTCAACGACTGCCTTATTATAAACCTAAAAAAACTTAAGAAATTCAAACCATATAACTTCCTGAAAAAGGTTGGTAAAATCATCATATGATTCCAACAAATTAGTTCCTATTGTTTCAATTTGTTTAACCTGATACATGGCTTATAATTGGACCAGGTTCAACATTGAATTGTAAAACCATGAAAGCTCTAACCCTTCAACAAAGCAGCAAACTAGAAGAGAATGATGGGGACTAAAGTGGACTAAACCTTGAAAATCCTAAAAAATAGTGCATTCAAGATGAGGTACGACTATTACAGGTTCAAATGTTTTCATCTGTCATATAGCTATAGGTGACAAGGATCAACTATTCAAGTGACAACACCGAAATTGCTAACCTAGCTATAATCATTGTTTGACCTCAAGCTGTCCATATCAAAAATTCAAGAGATTTCAACCCACAAGTCTAAAGTCACAACATGGTTAATTACCATATTCATTTTTCCCATTGAAATGATTAACAATAAACATTTCTAGGAGTATATAATATTTTAGATTATAGAAACTATTGGTGATCATATGCGACCAATAATGGTTAGGCCTAAGTTGTTAGGGATCTCCCAAAAGGGTATCCCAATTATTATAAAATGAATATGTCATCGAACAAGGCCTCCATCATAGGTTAGCATATATAATTTATATTTTTGAACAAATTATTATAGTTAGACCAAAAATAATTTGATAATCATTAAATAATGACAGGTACAAAATTTTTGAAATTCTGCAATGGTCTTTTTCTTTTAATATGAATGTTCAAATACACATAAAAATGATACCCTGTAGGATAATATCAAAAGTTCTTGAAATAAGGGTAATGCAAACAAAAAAATCACTAATAAATCAAAAATAAAATCTAACCAATGTCTGTGGGTAAAACGAAGAAAATTCTCAAAATCCAAAGATATATACAAGCAATCTAAAATCCAAAAGAAAATAGAATAATAGTGTAGAGGGGCTCATATCATCAAGCAGTGAATGAAAGGGGAGGTGGTTGGCCTGCCAACAATCCTGTGATATGATATTTCCCTTTTATCTTTAATTCAAGACATTTATGCTACATGTTTTCATACAATGTTCTCTAGATCTTTGCAATCTATTCTCGTATGGGCATTCTGGTCATTTAGTGTTAGTTTGGGTTTCGTGAATGAAAGGACTTAGTTGATGAATCATGGATGTCATATTTTCAAAAATACTTAGAAAGGAATATCTCAATCAGTAGCCTTGTGAGTTGATGGAGGTTTTTGACCCTAGTATTGGGCCAGCTCATTGGGGCAGTTAAGGCATGCCTATTAACTCATCACTAGACATCAATTGGGTATTAGACAAGGGTCCAAAGCTGGTTTCATTAAGAATTGATCACTAATTGATAGGATTTTATTTTTTTGGTAGTAGACAGTGCTTTTTGGCCTTGCAAGATCCATGTCCAATAGCCAATGTGTCATGCAATTCCTTAACATAGGAGGAGACTTGGGGTTGATTGCTATAAAATTAAATTAGGAATTGAAAAACTCAATAACTCAAGGCACTAAGTTTGGGGGATTTTTTTTCATATATTTTGTTAATAGACTGAATGTATGATACATTGATCATTGGTTTGGTTGGTGTTGCAGGGGGGATTATTACTTAGTTGATCACATATCCTTTACAAACTATACGCTGAAACTATAGCCAGTTGAAAGCCAGATCAAACTTTCATTTATGCTTAACGAATATTCATATTTTCTACTTGTAAAATATAATCTTATTTGTATTTTAAATTGAAAATATTTATTCTTTTATTCCAAATCTGGACTCTGAATAGCATTCATAATGTTGGAAATAATACTAAGAGGGGGCATGAATCAATATTATCACCTCAATAATTTTTCATTTCCCAAACAAATTTATATACGCTACTTTAGTGAAGTGAACTAGCATGTACACGCTACCTAGAGAAACCAGCGTATACCCAGAGAATTTATGATTTAATCAATTGATCTTTAATCAATGCATCAGTAACTTGTTAAGCAGTGAAGTAAAAACATAATAAACAATCACACTTAAGCAACACACATGAACACCAAGATTTAAGTTGGAAACCCAATGCGGGAGAAAAACTACCTGTTGATGTCATCTCTGTCTTCTTTTAATAATAAGAAAATTTGTTTACAATCTTGTACTAGTGCAGACTCATACCAATACACAGGTACCCACCTGTAGAAGGCTACAACCTTCTCTCGTTTTCCATCTTCTACTGGAAGGGAGCTATGATCCCCTAACTCTTGTACTAGCCAATGTGTTTACTAGTTCGTAGGAATCGACCTACAGAAGGATACAACCTTCTTTTTTCTTCTAGCGACCATGTTTCATAAATTTTCATATTGGATGCTCTTGCTACATAATAATACAAATGAAGGCCTCGTTTCATCAAATTTTCACACTGGACCCATCAGAAACTTTGAAACTCAAACTGCATCAACCAACAATCAGATCATTGTCACAAGAACATTATGTTGAACCCAGAAACCTGCATCATCATTCAGAACCAGTTGTAACCTCAAAAATCATGCATCCGAATGTATACGCTACTTTACTGAACCCAACCTGTGTGTATATACTACTTCCTTTAACCAAACCTGCGTATACCCTCAAAACTACTGAAACATAAAACTTCTAAATCAAGTATGTACCAACTAGCAATATACTGAACATCTACTGTCAATTCAAAGCTTTAGACAGGTAGTAGTAGAGATAACCCTTCTTACTCAGACAATCAGTCAATCAGACACCAAACTCCTTATGCATTCAGTTTTACATTTAGATCTAAGAATACTTAATTGATAGGCAACAGTAAAACAACATAACTGATTCTAATGATCAGTTAGATCTGAAGAGTAGGCTTTTATTTTGTATACGCTACTTGGAAGAGTAGAACCTGCGTGTATATGTGCTTTTACTGAGACAAACGAACATATAGATCTGCAAATATTAACTCACAACTTCGTTGCTATTCTAGACTTTAGACAAACCCAAATCATGACATTTAATGAATAAAATAGGTGTACACAATCAAATCTAGCCCAACCAATATCAGATCATTCAATGATAAGACGTTTCATGTCTCATGATCCTGATCCAACATTGAATTCAAGGTGCACATAATATTTTGATCAAATCACAAACATAGCCCCTGCAACATAAAATATACTTCAGATAGAAGTATTCCTGAGAAAACCCTTTTACTTGCACACTCTGCCCTTATGATCTTCTCCTCCTTATATAGTTTTAGGCCTTCCTCAATACCTTAGGCCAAAACCACTTAGGACCCATGGTATTCTTGGACGTGATCAAATAGTCGCTACTCCGCTCATAATTGTGGGCTAATACCATGGTATTGACCCTTGGTATTGTTTACTCTTGAATTTCCTTGATTTTCCAACATATACATGCTTTTCTTCTTGTGAAAGTGTGTGTATATGTATATTCCCTTTTTGTTCTATGAACAAGTGTGTATACATTGTTTTGACTAAGTGAACTAGCGTACACATCTTAAACTACTTGACACCATCCTTTTCCTTTAGCTTCTTTATTCTGATCAGTAGACCTTAGTTCCATCTACTTGTTCTTCTGTACTAGTGCCCTGTTACATCTGAATAGACATGTTATACTGTGAGTTACCTTTTATGAAAACTAAAATGACCTATGAGTGAGTTGCCATCAAGAATAACACTTGTATCATAATGTCAACAATCTACCCCTTTGGACTTGATGGAAACCATGATGGTGTTGATTATTGCAAGTTGTAGAAACTGTTAGAGATAACATGTAACACCAACACCAAAATACTCTCCCCCTTTGACATCAAGGGCAAAGGGTGGACCAACCTACTATCCTTCTTTGATATACATTATGTTGTCCATGCTCCCCCTGAGCACATGCAGAGTCTTCAAAGATATGTTTCAAAAAAAATAACATGACTCTAGAACTCAACTAAGTGAGTATGACCTCCCTAAGACCAATGACTCATACAAACACCAATCACCCAACCAAGTGGGGATACATCATATTTGACTCATCCACCCAACCAAGTGGGGATATACCAATTGTTTATACATGAAAAAAATACAACAATTATTACATCATCCATCCCATGCATATTGGGGAAACAAATTACATCATATCTCCAATAGGACTCATTCAGATATAGACTATGATAGAAGGAGTCATATCAGCCCCTAGATCTTTACATGACTTATGCAAAAAATGATATGAATATTTGAAACCATAACTGAACTCAGCAACCATAATGCCAACAATACAGAATGGGAGTGAAGGCTATTGCTCTCCATGAACCTGTGATACCTGTGCATAGTCAACAAGTCATTCATCAAGGCATCTTTGTCAGTCAGATAAAAATCAATGAACAAGGCATATTGTTAGACTGTAATCATCAATATCAGACAGAGCACCCATATCAGAGTCTGATCCACTATTTTTCTATTAGAAAAAGATATACATTACTTCAGCCACATAAATCCATGTGTATATGCGATTATACTTCATGAAACCCGCATATAATAACCTTCCTCTGAAGGATGAATTTAATAGCAGGATGATACAAAAACTACTCCCAGCTTTTGTCTGAGATATTCAAAAGTTTCTCTGGGAAGCGGTTTGGTGAATATATCAACAACCTGTTCTTTGGAGGGAACATACTCCAACTTAACATTTTGTTCAAGTAATTGTTCTTGTAGAAAATGGTACTTAATGGGTATGTGCTTGGTCTTGGAGTGCATGACAAGATTTTTTGAAATACTGATGGCACTTGTATTATCACATAGAATGGAAATCGGTGGAGTACATATGACTTGAATGTCTTGCAATCTTTGCATCATCCAAATTAGTTGTGTGCAACAAGATGCAACAGCCACATATTCTGCTTCAACGGTAGATAAGGAAATCAAACTTTGTTTCTTGCTGAACCAAGACACTAGCCATGAACCTGTTGTAACATATCTAGTTTTGTTAAGTTAGTATATTAGATATATAAATTTTGAAAATGTTAAGGTAGGATATGGATGCAAAAGAAATAAAAATTTGTTTAAAAAATGTTAGGAAAAATTGATTATGATAGACATCCATATCAATAAAATGTTAGGTGTTAGTTGCTTTAAACAAAGAAGGTAGAATAAAATGTTAGGGAAGCTAAAATAAAAAGGAAAGAAGCTTCACTTAAATTTTTTGTAATGCATAAGGTTCCTAGCTCAAATATACCATCATCATGTTGATCCTACGTTGCATGTGCAAAAGAATTTATGGAAGGAGGTCAAGTTCCCATTCTTACACTAAAAATCCCCTCCTTACGTTATAATCCCCTACATATTCATTTACCTAATTCACTCCTTCATTACACACTCCCCTCATACTTTTTATCCTAAGTCTTAATTCCCAACACTTCATTCCTGACACATTATATTTCATTCCCTACCTCCCTACCATATAAATTTCCTAATTTATATTCCCGACAGATTATCATTTTACCCCAATTCATGTAAACATTGGATCAAAGGTCTTAACATGGTTTTGGGCCCCTCCACTAAACTCTAGCTATCTTCCTACTTATCCAGCACCGTTAATTTTAATCCAATGCCTCTTATATGATTTTGGGCCCCCTTCGATGTTCGACCTTTATTAGCAGGGGGACCTGAAGTGAGTTGTATTACCATACCACTAGCCCGATATGTGTCACCATCGTAGGATTTCAGACCCCCCTCCATCAAAACCGTAAACAACCTCAACCCCCCTCTGAAAGATGTTTCCTCAAAACAAATTACCATTGCCTACTAATTACTCCACCATCCCACTGTTGCCATGTAGTCTATCATTGACGAATTAAATCACCTCCCTCCATATTCCCATTATCCATTTATTTCAATCGCCCGTTAACCTCACCCCATCAATGGTTAAAATATGTTGTTATCAACTCATTTCATACCCTTCGCAAACTTCCTGTTTTCATTCCACAGTCTGCAGAGCTCGAATTACTGTCAATCTTCAGTCGCAGGATTCTTAAAGCACCACCACTTGTACGAGCAGCGTCTGAGTTTACATATACACTTCCCATCTTCATATATTCATCAGAGAACCTTATTTCCATTATAAACCCTTGTTCTTCTATTTATAATTTAAAATCTATTGTCAAATTACTGTTAGTATGCCTCCTAAAGAAAATAAGACACAGGAAGATGTTAACCCTCTCATTTTTCCCTTTGTTGACATTCACCATACTCCTTTAACCGATAGAGACTATATGATTCACAAAACAAATTGTGATATTGATCTTTTTGAATTATACTGTGGGATAGAAGATAAATATATCGACCAAACCGATGAACTTCAACTATGGAAATCAAACCTTCCCTATTACATCTTTCCTCTCACCTTCAGTGCTCAAAATTTTATCAAAAGATGTCAAGCTTCTTACCTCCTAGATCAGAGAGCCATTGTCAATCCTCAGGGCCAAATTCATTTTACTATAACGCTTGAATCCATTGACCAGATGATGCAAGCATCACTATCAAAGATACCACTCCATTTTCTCATGAAGCCTTAGTTGAATTATATAAAAAACTGGATTTTACCAAGAGAACTGAAACCCAAGAGTTATTCCTTTCAAAATATGCCCCCATGCCTAAAAAGAATCCTCCCTATCCTTCATCCATTTTTCCAGAAAGAGCCAAGAAAATTATCACTTTGATTTCTTACATACTTGGCTATTACTCTGATGAATGGGTCAATGATGTCATTATTGGATTCATGTCAATCTTTTCTAATGATGCCCAACCCACCACTGTGTTTAATTTCAGTCAGTTTTTAGCACAGTCCATTCACCAATAGTTTGTGAACTTTGATACTCAAGAGATTTTTAAATATACTTATGTTCTAATATACATGTTCATATACTTCCAAGGAGATCATCTAAATCTCTCATTGTATAAGTTAGATGATAAAGGAGAATAACAGTCAGTAATATTTTGGACTACCATGGTCAGGAAAGAACAAAATGAATATTCATTTAAACAATTCATAGATATGTTTGTTTATTCTACCATGAATCTTTTGAGTGGCAACACTGAGACCAGAATAAGTGAAGAAATTCAAAAAAAATTGCACCTTACAAAATAGGAACAGACTGGAGATTGGTATCTTTATGAGAACTACACTGAGATTAGAGTTTTTGGTTGTGAACTACCACCTTTTAAGTTGCCTAAATACCTCCCAATGAGGATTTTTTCACTTGAATATATCAGACAGATGATAAACATAGACCAGATTCACTTTACATCTGCCAAAAAGAAATCACAATTCAAAATAAAGACACAGGTTGGTCAGTTTATTTGTAATAGAAGGGCAACACGAGAAGAAGCATATAATATATTGAAAACCATGAAATTTTATTTGAGTTTTACTTAACCTTATGACCCATTAGGAATCATTTCTAAGTTAAGGGTAGAAACCAAATCTACACCTTACTTTCATACAACAAGGCCAAAGATTGAACAATACAAAAATCAAATAGAGTGGCTACCAAATACTCTACAGAAACTAGAAGAGTAGCAAGTGTCTACTTCTGCAGTGCATACACCTTCCCTGTAAGAAAAGAAGACAACAAAGAGAAATAGAGAGTCTCCCATGGAAACTAACATTATCAGATGAGGTTTTAAACTTATGTATAGGAAAAAGGAAAAACTCAGTTCAAGGTTGAATATCAGCAAAGATTCAAAACAACGGTAGCCTAACACTTCGAAGGAAATTCCTGAAACTACATTAGGAGAAGAGCAATCAACAGATCCTCCTGATACTTTAGCACCTTCTCAAAATCATTAGTTACAGATCACACAGAAAGAATCATCTTTATCATGTGAGCATAAGAAAATCACAATGGACATCTACAAAGAAATCAAGCTAAAGAATGAAGCTTTAAAAATCAATATCTATAACCAATTCTGGAAGCAGGCATCTAGCACACAGAGCAGATTGTTAACTGCCTTTGATTAAGAGAAAGGACGAATGCACATGGAATTTCTCCAAGCTCAAGTACCTCAGCCTAAAGGAGAGGCAGATTACAACAAAGCCACCCTTGAGCCTCATATTAAGGATGTGCATTTAATTGATCAGATGGAAATGCACAAACAGTCAGGAGAGATGATATTTTCCTCTGCTACTAATACTGCCATGACATTGTCTAGATTGCAAGCCACATTTTCCACCATTTGATCACATCTCGACATGGAGAAAATTTCTTCTCATGCCAAAGACTCTAGGATTAAAAAACTAGAAGACCTGGTAATCAGATTGGGTTGTGATCTGGAAAATGTTAAAGCTGCAGAGGAATTAATCAAAAAGAAGAATGAAGACATTGTTGCATTAAGGAAACAACTCAAACTGCCAGCACTTGAAGATTATTTGGCTAAGGAAATGAATGAGACAGAGAACCAGAAAGTAGATATGATGAAGCTCATTATTGAGCAAAATTCACAAATAAGACAGATGGAAATCCAAGTATAAAGACTCATTGCAGAAGCCAAGAAATCAGTGGTTCCTCTACAAGCACTTCTAGTCACTAATATTCCTTCAGCTATACCTACCACAGTCACTAAAGGAGATGCTATAGAAATAGCCCAAGCAATTCAAAAGATGACACTTCAATCCAAAGAAAGCCAAAAGTTGGAGAAAAGGGTGAAGCAACTCGAAGACATTAAAAGTAGGTCTGACACCAATCATTCAGTAGAACTCCAAAGAGCCCAAACTCAGATTGAGAATTGGAAGAAGTTAGCAAATGAAAATTCCATTGGCACTCCCCCTGCTTAGGTTAAAGAAATCATTTGGGATAACATCATCAATGAAATGAAAGAAATTTGGCCCTGCATATAGATTATGTTTGAACATAAAGAACTGGTAGAAAAAGCCAAAAAAACTATTTCTGAAATAAATGATCAGTTAGGAACAATGCCTGCAACAACAAACAAAATCATTAGATTTATAAATTCCAAGGATAAATATGAGCTGGAAGAATTGGGAGTAGAAGATAGAACTGAAGCAATCCTTGAAGTAAAAAATATTCTTACTAAGAAGAACTTAGTAACACAGCGAAAATAAAAATGCCACACTTTGTAATTTGTCATTAACAGGTTTCTGTCAAGAATTGATGTATTGATTAAGAAAGCACTACCTTCTATTTTTGTGTTGAATGATATGCTGATGGAGAGAACATATTATATTCAAAGACTATAGGAAAACATGAAAACCTTCATCGTTGCATTATCTTCAATCAAAGGATCAATCACTGGCAGAGCTTTGTATGAAGCAATTGAAAGTATTTGTTTTATTCAAATTGAGATTCAACATGTTTTTCCGGTAAAACCTACCTTTACTAAACACACTAAGGGAGATTAAATCTACTTAAAGGCTATAAAGGTAACAATTCCAAATTCAGAACGTTGGGAGAAATTGAAAGAATATCAAAATGAATAAAGCCTACCAACATATTATTCTAGCACCTCTAGCACATCACGCCAGCACAACAGTCAATTGTCAGCGTATCCAGAAAAAGAGGTGACTCAATATTAGGTTCCAACAAAACAGGGCCAAAACACAGATGCATTCTTCCTAGATCGAATCCTTCAATTCTGTTTTAGTTTTAGATATTTTAGCATGCCTAGTCAATGAGGCAGTAATTGTAAAACTCTTTTTGTATAAAAACCTCATTCTGATAAAGAATTAGGGGTTTCACCTTTGAATTAGTTTTTGAATAGAATTGTACTAAGCTGGAGCTTTTTGAATGTTAATAAAGGATTTTGAGTTATTTTCACATGGTTTGTCTTCTAGTGAGTTCTTTGTGTTTATCATAATTATTTTCTTCATATAATTTATCTTATAGACAATTATCCAATTAAAAACCTTAATTGAGTATCAATTTCATTTTTAATTCGTTGTGAATTGTAATTCAATTAAGAGACTAAGTTACAAAGTTGTTTACTTCTACTATTTCCTCTTGAAAGCTAAATTTCATTAGGTTTCTTTTATAATTTAGTTATATTATGTTGATCATTAAAACATAGTTTTAATGATTTCCTCTTGCAAATGATTAAGTATTCTGCCTAAGCATATGATCATTTACATTTCCTTTTTCTTCTAAATTCCATCACACATAAAATTTAAACTACTATGGGCAAATAAAAAAATAGCCCTTCATTTTTATTTTAGATCTTTCTAAGTTTTAGAAACACCCGTTTTAATTCACTGTTCTTTGGTCATCCACAAAATCAAAAACCCCAAAATATTTTATATACTTTGGCATTACCAACTGACCTAGGGTTATCTCAAAGGAAAACATCAGATTGGTGTTGTTTGCCAGGGACTCAAATTTCATTAAGTTTTCCTGGGTCAACGATATTATTCCTATTCCTTTAAGGTGACTAAGGGTCTAGATAGGTCAAAATATTTCACCTTGCGACTCCACTAGAACAAATTGGCACCTTTTAAGCACACTAGATCCCATTCTGAACCTGACATAGTTAGTCCTCTGTCGGATCTAGAAATACTTGTGAGAAAGGCCAATTCTAGAAGAATACATCAACCATCTTCTTCAACTTTAGCCTTGCAGTCTGAAGATATATTACAATTTGATCCCTATAGTAACATTCCATCCAATCTAGAGTACACTCACTTAACACCAAGTGTTTATGAACTCTTAGATAGGGGAGTTGATTTCAAATCAAATTTCCTTATTCGTTCACTTGAATCTCATCCAGAACCCTGACTTCCACCGGGATCACCTAAATCTGAGTCTGACCTTGGTGTTCATTTACCTGAATACAAACCTACAGACTTTATATCCCCCACCACTTATTCATTTCATTCCACTTCTAAACAACTTGAATCTTTTAGTTCTAAATAGCCCGAAGGGACATTTTCTATATATTCAAATCCACTCTTTGAAACTGAAGAAGATATACATTCTCAGGTCCACAAGTTGGTTATTAAGACTCCTTTAAAATCATTCAGGACACCTCCAACCTCTTTATCTCCTCCTTCTTCACCCCCACATAGCAATTCACCCCCACATAGTAATTCACCCCTACTATCACCATCTTCCTCTTCTCTATCATCATCTTCATTATCCACTCATACACCTCATACTCCTCCTGCTATCATGGCTTTTTAGCCTATTGTGTAGGTAAGGTATGCTGCACTAGTCCTTCCTCAGAATTTTGGTAATTTTCCTAATGGTTACCTTAAACATTTACCTAGATTCAATGCAGAAACAGGCCCCTCAGCTAAAGATCACATTTTAGCCTTCCTAGACTTTGTTGACAATATGAACATAGAGGAAGAAAATGTCTACATGATCATTTTTGTACAATCCTTAGAGGGAAATGTTAGAGTCCGGTTTAGACAACTTGCTGCTAATTCTATTAGGAATTGGAATGAACTCATTTCCATATTTTAAAACCAATGGGGGGTAAAAGAATATTATGTCTATTTTCTCATTGAATTCGAAGAACTGAAGAGGAATCCTGGTGAACCAGTTGCCGAATTTATTAAAAGATTTAATAAACTCTACCACAAAATGCTTGCTCACTGCAAACCACTAGTAGCAACTACAAAAGTTAGATTTTCCAAAGCATTTGATGATGACTTTGCGGTTATGCTGAGGGAAAGAGTTTCTAATACATTACATGAGATGCAGACAAATTCCATTGAGGTAGAAGCTAATAGGTCAGCTTTTCATAAAATTGAAGCTAAATAAGAGAAAGAACAGAGAAAATTAAAAGCTAAACTTGATGAATCATCCTCTTCTAAATCCAAACTTGAAGATCAAAAAATTGATGAAATCACATCTTTACTTATAAATTTGTCTAATAGGATCTCCAAAATTGAAACACAACCCAGAACTTCTCAGCAAGTTGCTATCAGACCTCAAATTCAAAATCAACATCAACAACGGAGATCCCCTCAACTTCAAATTCTTCAAAGACCAGATTCAAATATTCAGCCTCCTTTACTGATTGATGACTAGCATCCATAGGATACAAGACTTTTAATCACTAAATATATCAATATTGTTGATTCTTCACTAGTACAAATGGCCATTTTCCCTTCATCTTCATCTCAATATTTGGAACAAGAACAAGAACACACTCAAATCTCCAAATACCAAGATTTCTCTGAATTCCTTATTGCAGAGTTAAATAAAAGATATGATCTTAGACCAAGAGAATGCTCTGGTAGACCTCCTAAGGCTGCTGCCACCATTGAACATGCAGTAAATTCTATTCAGACTCAAACCCTAACACCTCAAACTACAGATTCCTCAACTAAAACTTTTCAATGTGATAAAACTATTCTAACAACTTTCAATATTGAAAAAGAATTGGAAGAGTCAAGATTCCCATTCCCCTAGCTTAACTTTCTAAGAATCCTAGTTACAAAAACCAAGTGTCAAAATGGATCCAGTCTTCCAGTGTTGATGCTGAAGGAGATGTTATTAGTTTGTAGGATGAAACCTTCTTTGGTTTTTGGTCCTAGTTCTAACATAATTGATGAGATTGTTCCACCATTCTATGTGACTGTAAAATCTCATGATTATTTGTTATATAATTGTGTGTTGGATTTTGGTGCATCACACAACCATATGCCTAAGGTAATTAAGGGCCAACTGCAATTACAAGTCACACGTTCTTATCATGACCTTTACACATTCAATTCCAAGAAAGTACCTTGCTTAAGATTGATTAAAGACCTAGCTCTCACCTTAGCTCAAATACCTGTTAAAAGTATAGTCTTAGACATTGTTTTCACTAACATCCCACCCAAATTTGGCATGCTTCTTTCTAGATCATGATGTCCCAAACTTGAAGGATCTCTAAATATGGACATGTCTTATGCAACTATTCCAGTTTTTGGTGGTGAACAATTAAGGTTATATAGGGAATTTAGATTCCTTCACACTATTTGTAGAGCTGATCAAGCAAGGAATTCCCCTATTTACGTTGTTTATCAAGACTTTAGCTGATTTAAATTATCCTCACAAAATGCATCAAATTCTCAACTTGCTATTGAAAATATTGTCTCCAAACCAGAAACTTTACTTTGATGGTTCTTGCTCAAAGGATGGAGCAGGAGCAGGAATTGTTTTGATATTACCAAATAAAGAGAATTTTACTCAGGCATGTAAACTATAATTTGAAGTAAATAATAACGTGGCTGAGTATGAATATTTTCTGCTTGGTCTTCAGATGGCTAAATATTTAAAGGTGAAAAACTTGGCTGTGTTTTCAGATTCTGATTTTATTGTAAAACAAGTTAGAAACCTTTTTCAAACCAAAAAACCAAGACTAAGAGCCTATAGGAATGAAGTTTGGGATGTCATTGAACAATTTTTCTTTGGTTTTAACATTATTGCAATTCATAG
This sequence comes from Pinus taeda, assembly GCA_000404065.3. NCBI lineage: Eukaryota > Viridiplantae > Streptophyta > Pinopsida > Pinales > Pinaceae > Pinus > Pinus taeda. Next base: position 120,567 of record APFE030235151.1, read on the forward strand.
AGATTGAAACATGCATGTTGCTTCAATTTTTGTTTCAGCTAGCTCTTTTAAAACTCCTCAGCCAGCACTGTTAGAATATCAAATCCAAGTTATATAGACCATCAATACCTCACAATTTAAAATATTGGCAGATTTTTGAAAATGATGAGCAGCTAAAATCCTTTCTGCAAGTCATTAAAGAATTTTCAAACATGCAAATTGAGGAAGATCAGAAAGAGGTTCATGAAAAAATTCATCAAAATTCTGATAAACCATTTGAGTCAAAAATTCTGGATCATGAAATCATACAATTGTCTAATAATTTTATTCCTAAAGGATTGATTCCATTAGATAAGATTTTTTATGATAATGATGTGTTTAAGAAACCTATGTCTAAAACACTTGATGAAGAAATTGAAGAGTGTAATATTGGAACAATGGATGATGTTAGAAATATCCAACTATCATCAACCTTACCTTTGGACGTAAAAGCTAAATATCTAAATCTTCTTAAAAATGATAAAGATGTGTTTGCCTGGTCTTACAGTGAATTATAAACCTATGACACAACCTTGATTGAGCATAAAATTCCCTTAAAACCAGGGGCAAAACCCTTTCAACAAAAATTAAGAAGAATCAATCCCATATTACTCCCAACTATTGAGAAATAACTTAAGAAGCTACTTGATGCTCACATTATTCTACCTGTGAGGTATTCAAATTGGGTAGCTAACTTAGTTCTAGTTCGAAAGAAAAGCGGTGAGATTAGGTTGTGTGTAGATTTCTGGAATCTGAATAAATCATCCCTAAAAGATAATTATCCATTACCCAAAATGAATCATTTACTTCAAAAAGTTTTAGGATCTAGTAGGATATCTATGCTTGATGGGTTTTCAGGTTATAACCAGATCATGATGCAAAGCTGATCAAGATAAAACTGCATTCATCACTCCTTGGGGTACATTTATGTATGTTTGGTTGCCATTTGGATTGACCAATGCTCGGGCCACTTTTCAAGGAGCCATGGACCTAGCATTTATGGGTAAGACTTTTGAATTCATTGTTATATATTTAGATGATTTAATTGTCTTTTTTTATTCTGATGAAAATCATCTAAAGCACTTGAGCAAGGTTTTTGACAGATGCAGGAAATTTGGTATCTCCCTTAATCCTAAGAAATTCTTATTTTTTATTAAGGAAGGGAAATTACTAGGGCATATAATCTCCAAGGATGGAGTTATAATTGACCCAAAAAGAGTATCAACCATTCAAACATGATCTCTACCAAGAAATAAGAAGGAGATATAGACTTTACTTGGAAAAATTAATTTCCTTAGAAGGTTTATTCCTAATTATGCAGAGCTAGTAAAGGATATAACTGACATGCTTAAGAAAAATAATGAAGTAAAATGGACAGTTTCTGCTAGGTTTGATTTCGACCAAATAAAAAAATCCATGTATGAAGCCCCTACATTAGCTAGTCCTGATTATTCTCTACCTTTCAGCATATTCGCTTTTGGATTTGAAACCACTTTAGTTGTTGTACTCCTACAGAAAAACATTAATGGTGATGATCAGCCCATAGAATTATTTTCCAAAGTTATGAGGGATGTTGAGTTTAGATATGATATCGTGGAGAAACAAGCCTATGCCTTCATTCAAGCCCTCACACATTACTGCATATGTCCCTAATCATGCTGTAAAAATCATTTTAACTCAGCCAAATACTGATTGGAAAAGGGGGAGATGGATTGCCAAAATCCTTGAATTTGACCTTGACATCAAAACCACAAAGCTTGTGAAGGGCCAAGGTTTAGCCAAACTGTTGGCTGAATCTAATTGCAAAGTACTGGGAATTAACTTGGTTGTTGAAATGTCACCTAGGAAGAATTCACAAGAACCTTCCTTCATATTAGAGAAGAATCCACAAGAACCTCCTTCTCATATAAAAGGAGAGAATCCACAAAACCTCCTTCTCATATAGAAGGAGAGAATCCATAAGAACCTCTTCCTTCAGACCAGAATATTCTTGTTCATATATATCATAAATATCTTCTTTCTAATTGGTATTCTGATATTGTTCAATTCCTCAGATATTTTCAATGTGCAGCTGATATTAGTTTAAAACAATGCAAAGGTTTAAAGTTCAAATCAATTAAATACTGCATCATCAATGAACACCTATATTGGAAAGATCCTTTAAACATCCTCCTCCTCTATCTAAATGAAAATTAAACAAAAGGAATCATAGATCAATTCCATCCAGGGTTTTGTGGTGGACATTATGCTTGGAGAGAAACAACCTACAAGATTTTGAAGGCAAGTTTTTATTGGTCTTCACTTTTCAGAGAAGTTGCAACAAGGGTGAGAATTTGCATTCCATGCCAAATTTTTGCAAGAAAACAAAATTTGTCATCACTTCCTTTAGTTCCAATGTGAGTTCAAGCGCCTTTCCTACAATGGGGGCTAGACTTCATTGGGGAAATCCATCCTCCATCAAGCAACCAATATAGATGGATTTTAACTGCTACTGATTACTTTATCAAGTGGGTAGAAGCCATACATGTAAAGAATGCTACTGATACTGTTGTAATTAAGTTTCTTGAGGAAAATATTTTATCAAGGTTCGGATGTCCTCAAAAAATTGTAACAGATAATGCACCATCTTTCAGCAGTATAAAAATGATTGAATTTTTCAAAAATATTCAATTTTATTGCATCATTCTTCACCATACTATCCACAGGGTAATGGGTTGGTATAATCTTCCAACAAGAGCTTAGTCAAGGTTATAAAGAAGACTCTTGAAGATCACAAAAGGAGCTAGAACATAGATTTGATCCATGCTATTTGCGCAAACAAAGTTCCTCCTAAAAGGTCAAAAGACAAGTCTCCTTTTCAGTTGGTTTATGGTAAGGAAGCTGTTTTTCCCACTCATTTAGCTTTACCTATAATGAAATTTCTTCAAGAATCTTATGAGGAAAAGGATGAATTTCAAGGAGAATTAATCAAATCATTGAGCTAAATGAAGACAGAGATGAAATTTAGTATCAGCTGAAGAAGTATCAAAACAAGATGAAGGAGATTTTTGACAGAAAGGCAAGAGAAAGAAATTTCAGAAATGGCATTCTTGTGCTCAGACGGGACTCAAGGAGAGAAGACAAAGGCAAGCATCATAAATTTGACAATCTCTAGTTTGGTCCATCCAGCATTACAGAAGTCAAAGGAAACAACACATTTGTATTGCATAATATGGAAGTAGAGTATTCCTCACTGCCAGTCAATGAGAAATACTCGAAACAATACATTTAGTATTAGTTTTTCATTTCATTCACCATATGTAAATATTTAGAGAGTTTATTTTTCAATCTGCAAGTGAGTATCTTTTGCAGCAAAGACTCCATAGCCCGAGGTGAAGGCACTTGGATCTACATGTTCTTTGCATCCCACAGGGGGAAGCAGTCCCCAGATGGATTTGATGTTGTAACATATCTAGTTTTGATAAGTTAGTATATTAGATATATAAATTTTGAAAATGTTAATCTAGGATATGGATGCAAAAGAAATAAAAATTTGTTTAAAAAATGTTAGGAAAAATTGATTATGATAGGAATCCATATCAATAAAATTTTAGTTGTAGTTGCTTTAAACAAAGAAGGTAGAATAAAATGTTAGGGAAGTTAAAAGAAAAAGGAAAGAAGCTTCATTTAAAAGTTTTGGAATGCATAAGGTTCCTATCTCAAATATACCATCATCATGTTGATCATATGTTGCATGTGCAGAAGAATTTATCGAAGGAGGTCAAGTTCCCATTCTTACACTAAAAATCCCATCCTTACATTATAATCCCCTACATATTCATTTCCCTAATTCACTCTTTCATTACATACTCCCCTCATACATTTTATCCTAAGTCTTAATTCCTGACATATTATATTTCATTCCCTACCTCCCTACCATATAAATTTCCTAAGTTATATTCCTGACACATTATCATTTTATCCCAATTCATGTAAACATTAGATTAAAGGTTTTAACATGATTTTGGGCCCCACCATTAAATGCTAGCTATCTTCCTGCTTATCCTCGATTGTTAATTTTAATCCAACGCCTCTTATATGATTTTAGGCCCCCTCCACTGTCCGACCTTTATCAGGAGGTGGGGGGGGGGGTCTGATTTTGTATTACCATACCACATGCCCACTACATTTCACCATCGTAGGCTTTCAAACCCCCCTCCATTGAAATCGTAAACAACCTCAACCCCCCTTCGAAATTTGTTTCCTCAAAACAACTTACCATTCACTGCTGATTACTCCGCCATCCCACCACTACCACATAGCCTGCCATTGACGAATTAAATCACCTCCCTCCATATTCCTATTATCCATTTATTTCAATCGCCCATTAACCCCGTCCCATCAACGGTTAAAATATTTTGTTATAAAATCATTTCAAACCCTCTACGAACTTCATGTTTTCATTCCAAGGTCTACAGAGCTCGAATTACTATCAATATTTGGTCGCAGGATTCTTAAAGCACCACTGCCTATCCTAGCAATGTCCGAGTTTACATATACACTTCCCATCTTCATATATTGGTCAGAGAACCTTCTTTCCATTATAAGCCCCTATTCTTCTGTTTATAATTTAAAATATACTAACAAATTACTGTCAATATGCCTCATAAAGGAAAGAGGTCATGGGAAGATGTTAACCCTCTCATTTTTCCTTCTGTTGACATTCACCATACGCCTTTAGTCGATAGAGACTATATGATTCACGAAACCAATTGTGATATTGATCTTTTTGAATTATATTGTTGGCTAGAAGATAAATATATCGACCAAACCGATGAAATTCAACTATGGAAATCAAACCTTCCCTATTACATATTTCCTCTCACCTTCAGTGCTCCAGATTTTATCAAAAGATGTCAATATTCTTACCTCCTAGATTAGAGAGCCATTGTCAATCCTCAGGGCCAAATTTTGTTTACTATAACCCTTGAATCCATTGACCAGATGACGTAAACTCCAAATGTCAAAGATACCACTCCATTTTCTCATGAAGCCTTAGTTGAATTATATAAAAAACTGGTTTTACCGAGAGAACTGAAACCCTAGAGTTATTCCTTTCAAAAGATGCCCCCATGCCTAAAAAGAATCCTCCCTATCCTTCATCCATTTTTCTAAAAAGAGCCAAGCAAATTATCACTCTAATTTATTACTTACTTGGCTATTACTTTGATGAATGGGTCAATGATGCCATTATTGGATTCATGTTAATCTTTTCTAATGATGCCCAACCCACCATTGTGTTTTATTTCAGTTAGTTTTTAGCAGAGCCCATTCACCAACAGTTTGTGAACTTTGATACTCAAGAGGTTTTTAAATATACTTATGTTCTAATATACATGTTCATCCACTTCCAAGGATATCATCTAAATCTCTCATTGTAGAAGTTAGATGATAAAGGAGAACAACAATCAGTAATATTTTGGACTACCATGGTCAGGAAAGAACAAAATGAATATTCATTTAAACAATTCATAGACATGTTTTTTCATCCTGCCATGAATCTTTTGAGCGGCAGCACTGAGACCAGAATAAGTGAAGAAATTTGGAAAAATTTTCACCTTACACAAGAGGCACAGACTGGTGATTGGTATCTCTATGAGAACTACACTGAGATTAGAGTTTTTGGTTGTGAACTACCACCTTTTAAGCTTCCTACATACCTCCCAATGAGGATTTTTGTACTTGAATATATCAAACAAATGATAAACATGGACTAGATTCACTTTACATCTGCCAAACAAAATCACAATTAAGAATAAAGACACAGGTTGGTTAGCTTATTTGTAATAGCAAGGTAGCAACAGAAGAAGCAGAGAAGATATTGAAAACCTTGAAATTTCATTTGAGTTTTACTTGGTCTTATGGCCCATTAGGTATCATTTTTAAGTTAAGGGTAGACACCAAATCTACACCTTAATTTCATACAGCAAGGAAAAATACTGAACAATACAAAAATCAAATAGAGTGGCTACAAAATACTCTATAGGAACCAGAAGAGGATCAAGTGTCTACTTCTACAATGCATACACCTTCCCTGCAAGAAAAGAAGACAATAAAGAGAAATAGAGAGGAAGTGTCTCCCATGGAAACTGGCATCATCAGCTCATTTTTTAAACTTATGTATAGGAAGAAAGCAAAACTCAGTTCAAGGCTGAACCTCAGAAAAGATTCCAAACAACAGTAGCCTAACACTTCAAAGGAAATTCCTGAAACTACATTAGGAGAAGAGAAATCAACATATCCTCATGATACTTCAGCACCTTCTCAAAATCAGTAGTTACAGATCACACAGAAAGAAGCATCTTCATCAAGAAAGCTTGAGAAAAGAACAATGGACATCTATAAAGAAATCAAGCTAAAGAATGAAGCTTTAAAAGTCAATATCTATAATCAAATTTTGAAAAAGACATCTAGCACACAGAGCAGATTATTAACTGCCTTTGATTTAGAGAAAGGAAGAATGCACATGGGATTTCTCCAAGCTCAAGTACATCAGACTAAAGGAGAGGAAGATTAAAAGAAATCCACTCTTGAGTTTGATATTAAGGATGTTCATTTAATTGATCAAATTGAAATGCACAAACAGTCAAGAGAGATGATATTTTCCTATGCTACTAATATTGCCATGACACTGTCTAGATTACAGGCCAAATTTTCCACCATTTGATCACAGCTTGACATGGAGAAGATTTCTTCTCATGCCAAAGACTCTAGGATTAAAACACTAGAAGACCTGGTAATAAGATTGGGTTATGACCCTGCAAATGTTAAAGCTGCAAAGGAATTAATAAAAAAGAAGAAGTAGACTTACTGCATTAAGGAAACAACTCAAACTCCCAGCAACTGAAGATCCTTTGGCTAAGGAAATGAATGAGATAGAGAACCATAAGGTAGATAGGATGAAGCTCATTATTGAGCAAAATTCACAAATAAGACAGATGGAAATCCAAGTAGAAAGACTCATTGAAGAAGCTAAGAATTCATTTGTTCCTCTACAAGCACTTCCAGTCACTAATATTCCTTCAATTATACCTACCACAGTCACTAAAGGAGATGCTATAGAAGTAGCCCAAGCAGTTCAGAAGATGACACTTCAATCTGAAGAAATCCAAAAGTTGGAGAAAAAAGTGAAGCAGCTGGAAGACATTAAAAGTAGGTCCGACACCAATCATTCAGTAGAACTCCAGAGATCCCAAACTTAGATTTAGAATTCGAAGAAGTCAGCAAATGAAAATGCCATTGGCACTCCCTTCTCTTAGGTTAAAGAAATAATTTGGGATAACATCATCAATGAAATGAAAGAAATTTGGCCCTGCATCCGGATAATGTTTGAACAGAAAGAACTGGTAGAAAAATCCAACAAAACTATTTATGAAATAAATGATTAGTTAGGAACAATGCTTGCAACAACAAACAGAATCATTAAATTTCTGAGTTCCAAGGATAAATATGAGCTGGAAGAATTGGGAGTAGAAGATAGAATTGAATCAATCCTTGAAGTAAAAGAGGTTCTTATTAAGAAGAACTTAGTAACACAGCTAGAAGAAAAATGTCATACTCTGGAATTTGGCATTAACAGGTTTTTGTCAATAACTTATGCATTTATTAAGAAAGGATTTCCTTCTATTTTTGTGTTGAATGACAAGCTGATGGACGTAATAGATTATATCCAAACACTACAGGAAAAGATGAAAAGCTCCATTGCTGCATCATCTTCAATCAAAGGATCAATCACCGGGAGAGCTTTGTATGAAGCAATTGAAAATATTTGTTTTATTCAAAATGAGATTCAACATGTTTTCCAGTAAAACCTACCTTTACTAAACACATTGAGGTAGATGAAATCTATCAAAAGGCTATAAAGGTAACAATTCCAAATTCAGAATGTTGGGAGAAAATGAAAGAATATCAAAATGAATAAAGCATGCCAGCATATTATTCCAGCACCTCCAGCACATCACTCTAGCACAATAGTCAGTTTCCAGCGTATCCAAAAAAGATGTGACTCAACAACAAATTCCAGCAGAACAGGGCCAAAACACATATGAATTCTTCCTAGATCGAATCCTTCAATTCTGTTTTAGTTTTCTATATTTTAGCATGCCTAGTCAATGAGGAATTAATTGTAAAACTCTTTTTGTATAAATACCTCATTCCGATAAAGAATTAGGGGTTGTACCTTCGAATTAGTTTTTGAACAAAATTGTGCTAAGCTGGAGATTTATGAATGTCAATAAAGTATTTTGAGTTATCTGCACATGGCTTGTCTTCTAGTGAGTTCTTCTTTGTGTTTATCATAATTTTTTTCTTCATATAATTTATCTTATAGACATTTATCCAATTAAAAACCTTAATTGGCTATCAATTTCATTTTTCATTCGCTGTGAATTGTAATTTAATAAAGAGACTAAGTTACAGAGATGTTTGCTTCTACTATTTCCTCTTGAAAGTTAAATTGCATTAGGTTTCTGTTATAATTTAGTTATATTATGTTGATCATTAAAACCCAGTTTTAATTATTTCCTCTTGCAAATGATTAAGTATTATGTCTGAGTATATGATCATTTGCATTTCCTTTTTCTTCTAAAATCCACCACACGTAAAATTTAAACTACTATGTGGAAAAAAAAAATAGCCCTTCATTGTTATTTAAGATCTTTCTAAGCTTTAGAAACACCTATTTTAATTAATTGATATAGAATTCACCTCCACTAGTGCTCTTTCAGTAATTGACATTTCCTGTCCAATTTACATCTATATATGCATGAAGAGTAAGATTTGTATCTTTAGGATACCATAGTCCAAAGTACTGAGTTCCTTGAAGATATTTGAAAATTATTTTAACTACCTGAAGATGTGATTCCTTTGGATTTTCTTGGAACCTTCCAACAATTCCTACTACATGCATGATATCAGGTCTAGTACCTATTAGATAGAGCAGACTTTCGATCATAGATTTGTATGTTGGTTGGTTTACTGCTGTTGATTCACTGTTATAACTAAGACTACATCATGTTACCGTTGGAGTACATACTGGTTTAGAGTCTTCCATTCCATACTTCTTCAAGATCTACTTGAGATATTTTGTGTGTGAATGTAAAATACCATCTTTTGTTTGATGTACTTGTAGACCAAGAAAATAAGTAAGTTCACCAAGTAAGGACATTTCAAATTATTGGTGCATTACTGAAGCAAAATTTTGACTCGTGGATTCTTCATTGCTACCAAATATGATATCATCAACATAAAAAACAATAATTAGTAGTTTATGATTTTCAATCTTTGTGTATAAATTACTATCTGTAGAGCCTTTTTGTGAAACCTTGTTGTTGTAGATATTTGTCAAGGCTGTAATACCAAGCCCTTGGAGCCTGTTTCAGATCGTAGAGAGCCTTTTTGAGCTTGCATACGAGTTTTTCATAATTTCCAAGAATGATCCTTCTGGTTGTTCAATATAAACTTCTTCTTCTAGATCTCCATTAAGAAAAGTTGATTTGACATCCATTTGATATAATTTCAATTTTAGAAAACTATAAAGAGCAAGAAACATCCTTATGGCTTCAAGTTTGGCAACAAGTGAAAATTTTTCTTCAAAATATATACCTTCTTGTTGAGAAAACCCTTTACAAACAAGTCTTGCCTCATTTCTAATAACTTCTCCCTTTTCATTTAGCTTATTCTTAAATATCCATTTTGTTCCTATAACATTTTTATCATGAGGTCTAAGAACTAATTCTCAAGTATCATTCTTTTCAATTTGGTCAAGTTCTTCATCCATGGCCTTGACCCAACATTCATCTTTTCAGGCTTCATTTAAATTCTAAGGTTCTATGGAGGATATTAATGCTATATAACTTGAGGTCCCTGTAAGAGTTCTTCTTGTCTGTACTCCAGACACATTTTCTCCTAGAATTAGAGATTTTGGATGATTCTTCTGAACATACTTGGATGGAGTCTTTTCCCTATCTGTTGTATCTTCTTCTGGTGCTTCATTGGTTTCTTCTTCTATATCATTTTGATTTGATGCAAGAAAGCATTCCCCATCTCCCTCTTTGTCATATTCCTCTGTTGATTTAATTTGTTCTAGATTTCTACATGCTTCACCAATTACAACATCAATTCTTTCAACAATTTTCCAAAGTTTTTTATTATAACATTTGTATCCTTTACTTCTGGATGAATAACCAAGAATAATTCCTTCATCTGCTCTGGGTTCAAACTTACCAAGTTTTTTATCAGTCCTTTTGATGAAACATTTTCTGCCACAAACTCTAAAGTGTTTTAAAGTAGGAGGCTTACCATACCAAATTTCATATGGAGTTTGATTTTTATTTATCCGAACATTTTCTTTGTTGAGAATAGTCACGACAGCAAATGCAGCTTCACCCCAGAAGGTTGTAGGAGTTCCAGATTCATCAAGCATTGCTCGAGCCATTTGTTGAACTATTTTATTCATTCTTTCCATCACGACATTTTGCTGCGGAGTTCTTGCGATGGATAATTGTCTTTTTATTCCATGTTGTTCACAAAAGTCAAAGAATTCATTTGATATGAATTCTCCCCCTCGATCAGATCTGAGACATTTGATTTTTCGATCTGATTCATTTTCAACTAAAGCTTATATGGCTTAAAATTTTTCATATTTATGCTTTAGTAGACCTATCCCAACACATCTTGGAAAAATCATCAATAAAAAAATAAAGTATTCTTCTCCAAGAGGTGAATTTTTCCTTGTTGGTCCACATAAATCAGTATAGAGGAATTCAAGAGGCTTACTTGTTGATCCTTCTTTTTCACTGAAATGAACTTTGGTTTTTTTACCAACTTGACATCATTTGCATATGGTATTTTATGGGATGTTGATATTTGGAAGATCATGAACTGCCTTGAGCCTGCATGCTTTTCTTATCTGAGAAAATATTAGATGTCCCAATCTTTTGTACCATAGCCAGTTTTCATCTGTTTTTCTTAGATAGAATTGTTGTTTTCCTCCTTTGAGTATGTATAAGTTATTTGGAGCTCTTGTACCTTTGATCATGGTCTTTCCTGTATCAAGCTCACGAACCACACATTCGTTTGATAGAAAAAAAAACTTTATTTCCTTTATCACACATTTGACTGACACTCAACAAGCTACGTTTTAAACCATCTACATACATGACATTTCCGGCTTTAACATTTTCTTTAAAGAAAACAGAAACTTTAACTTTAATGACAACTGGTGTGTCATTTCCAAATGAGACATTCTTTTCCTTTTCTAAAGAATTATAAGAATGAAGTTTCTCTTTATCACCTGTCATGTGTTTGGAGCATCCAATGTTGATGTACCACTGGTTCTCTTGTCCTTGTACATACAAATCTATGCCACATCTTTTTTATTGAGATTCCTTCTTTCTCCATATCTTGTAATTTAATGATGATTGCTCTTTTTCAAGTGTTGGCTGAAATTTTCTCCTGCATTCAGATTCTTCATGACCAAAGTTGTTACAAATAGAACATTCAATTTCATCTTCAAGAGGAGAAAAGTTATTATAGGAACTTTTCTCGATTCCAGTTGCATTCCTTTGATTTCGTGCTTCTCTAGTCATGATGGTTTTTTAGGCAACACATTGAGTAGTCTTATGCCCAAAGTTATGACATGAAAAACATTTCCCATTAAAGAACTTCTTGTGATCATAGAATCTTTTGGCATTGTTTACCTGTTGGTTGAAGTGTCTACTAATATTCATACTTGGATTAAATTAAGTATGATTTACCTAATGCATATTTTTAGGCCTTTGCTGACGACTGACATACTGTTCACTAGTCTTTGCTGCATCAAGATAGATTTTGGTGGAGGCTGACGACTTCTGTGATTGAGATGATCGTTCAGTATATCCAAGACCTATCTTTATCATAGGAGACCACTGAACTTTGATGATTTCATTTAAATTTTCTAATCCTTTAGAAAATCTGAGATTAAGATATTTTTTCTTCTCAAGTTCTTTTCTTATACCCACAATTTCACATTCTACATTTTCATTGTGTTTTTCTCTTTTAGTGGGTTGATGTGTCAACATATCTATGATCATATTATTTTCTTCTAAAGAGATCTTGAGTTTAGTGATTTCTTCAAGAAAGTCTTCCTCTTCTAAGGCATCCAAAAAAGCATCATTGTCATAAGCCATGAGTAGTCTATAATCTTGTTCAGTTTCATTTTCATCACTATTAGATAAACTATCACTATCTTGATGCGTATAGTAATTGCTTCTATTGACAACCTTTTTTTCATTGCCTTTTACATATTCCTTTCCCTTTTAATATTTATCTTTATGAGGACATTTGGCAACATAATGGCTCACTCTACCACAAGCAAAGCATTTAAATGGTATCTTACCTCTGAATCTTCTGGAACCCCGTTGAAGCTTCTTGACAAACTTTACCTCATCTTCTTCTTTTGAAATGTATCCTAGTTCATTGTGCTCTTCCTTTTCTTTTCCCTTTGCTGAAGATTTAAAAGTGGCTTCTCTCATATCTAATGGACCTCCTTTCCTCATTTCAAAGGTAGTTAGGATTCAATGGAGTTGAGTCACAATAATAGTTTGAAGATCCTATTTTTCTTCTATGGCAGACACTTTTGACCCAAATTTAGAAGACAAAGATCTCAAAATTTTCTCAACTAAAGTAGCTTCCTTGATCTCTTCACCCAGATTCTTCATACAATTAACAATCTCATCTATACATAAAAAGTAACTAGGAATACTCTCATTAGTATGCATCTTAAGAGTTTCATACTGAATTCTGAGAGTTTGAAGCTTAGCACATTTTACCTGGGAGTCTCCTTCGTAGCTCTGAATGATTTTGTCCCATATCTCTTTGGTTATCTTGAGCTACATGGCTTTGACAAATTCTAATTTTGACAGACTTCCTAATAACATATTGATAGCTTTGGCATTGGTTTCGATAACTTCTTACCTGCAGAGTCTGAAGGAATTGTTGTTGGAAATTGATATCCACCTTCCACAATTTCCATCGGCTCCAAGCGATTGTAGATAGGCTTTGGTTCTTATTTTCCAATATACCAAGTTTCTCCCATTGAAGATTGGTGGTCTAATAGATCCCATGCCTTCGTGATTATTCATCTTGAAAGATCTTCCTTCAAGTGATCAAGCTTCTTCTGAAGGACCTGGCTCTGATACCAATTGTTGGAAATAATACTGAGAAGGGGGGTTAATCAGTATTATCAGTTCAATAATTTTTCATTTCCAAAATAGATTTATATATGCTACTTCAGTGAAGTGAACTTTCATGTACATGTTACTGTTATTAGAGTAACCGGCATATACCTAGAGAACTTATGATTTAATCAATTGATATTTAATCAGTGCATCAGTAACTTGTTAAGCAGTGCAGTAAAAACATAATAAACAATCACACATAAGAAACACACATGAACACCAAGATTTAAGGTGGAAACCCAATGCGGGAGAAAAACCACTTGCTGTTGTCGTCTCTGTCTTCTTTTAATTATAAAAAAATCTGTTTACAATCTTGTACTAGTATAGACTCATACCAATACGCATGCACCCACCTGCAAAAGGCTACAACCTTCTCTCATTTTCCAGCTTCTATTGGAAAGGAGCTATGATCCCCTCGCTCTTGTACTACCCAATGTGTTTATTAGTACATAGGCACTGGCCTATAGAGGGCTACAACCTTCTTTCTTCTTCTAGGGACCATGTTTCATAAATTTTCAGATTGGATGCTCTTGGTACACAACAATACAAATGAAGGCCTCGTTTCATCAAATTTTGACACTGGACCCATCAGAAACTTTGAAACTCAAACTACATCAACCAACAATCAATTAATATAAACAATCAAATCACTATCACCATAATACTGTGCTAAACCCAGAAACTTGCATCATCACTCAAAACTAGTTGTAACCTCAAAAATCATGCATCAGAATGTATGCACTACTTTGTTGAACCCAACCTGCGTGTATATGCTGCTTCCCTCAACCAAACCTACGTATACCATCAAAACTACTGAAACATAAAACTTCTAAATCAAGTATGTACCAACTAGCAATATAATGAACATTTACTATCAATTTAGAGCTTTAGACAGGTAGTAGCAGAGATAACCCTTCTTACTTAGACAATCAATCAATCAGACACCAAACTCCTTATGCATTTAGTTTTACATTCAGATCTAAGAATACTTCATTGACAGATAGCAGTGAAACAACAAAACTAATCAGATAGATCAGTCAGATCTGAAGAATAGGATTTTCTTTTGTATACGTTACTTGGAAGAGTAGAACCTATGTGTATACATGCTTTTACCGAGATGAACCAACGTATAGATCTGCAAATATTAACTCATAACTTCGCTGCTATTCCAAACTTCAAACAAACCCAAATCATGACATTTAAAGAATAAAACAAGTGTACACAATCAGATCTAGCCCAACCAATATCAGATCATTCAATGATAAGTCATTTCAGGTCTCATGATCTTGAGCCAACATTGAATTCAAGGTGCACATAATATTTTAGATCAAATCACAAACACAGCCCCTACAACATAAAATATACTTCAGATAGAATTACTCCTAATAAAACCCTTTTACTTGCACACTCTGGAATTATGATCTTCTCCTCCTTATATAGTTTTAGGCCTTTCTCAATACCTCAGACCAAAACCACTTAGGACCCTTGGTATTCTTGGACGGGATCAAATAGTCATTATTGCACTCAATATTGTGGGCTAATACCATGGTATTGACCCCTGGTATTGTTTACTCTTGAATTTCCTTGATTTTCCAACATATACGTGCTTTTCTTCTTGTGAAAGTGTGTGTATACGTATATTCCTTTTTTGTTCTGTGAACAAGTGTGTATACATTGTTTTGATTAAGTGAACTAGCGTACACATCTTAAACTTCTTTACACCATCCTTTTCCTTTAACTTCTTTATTCTGATCAGTAGACCTTAGTTCCATCTACATGTTCTTTTGTACCAATTCCATGTTACATCTTAATAGACCTGTTATACTATGAGTTTCCTTTTATCAAAACTGAAATGACATGTGAGTGAGTTTCCATCAAGGACAACACTTGTATCATAATGCCAACATATATTCCTTCTCTACTTTCTTTTGGAATACTTATTTTTGCAAAACTAGTAATCGAGGTTGGTATTTACAAATTCAACATTTTTATATGCTTCTACCCCTTCTTGTTTTTTTTAAAGAGAAAACCCTTATTCTAAAGAAGAATATGAAGAGGAGGTACATATTGAAGGAGAACTTGTAAGTACCTTGGAAGAAATAATTTTTTAAAGGGAAAAGGTGAAGCAAACAAATAATAGTTTCAAAAGTATGATAATAAAGTTTATGATGGAACATGAGTCTCTCTTCTAAAAATTGAACTAGAAGGTACCAAAATAATAAAAGAAACGTTGACAATTCAACTAAAAGAAAAGGAAACACATTGTAAAAAGGTAGAAGCTAATTTTGTTTCCTTGAGAAGGGAACTAGAGAGAGAGACTTATTAATTGAACCTAGTTCAAAGTTTGTAAAAGGAACTAAAAAATTAGATCATATTATCAATAGTTAGAGGTCACCTTTAATTAAGACAAGTCACGGTTATAAATAATGTTATGGAAATCCCTAGGGTGATGTTGCAGCGGCTACAACCAGCCTCCAAAATTTTTCCTTAGCTTCTTTTTGGAGCCTCCCTATCAGCCATCCTCAACAGCATGTCTTGCACTGTCAAGCACATCAGCTTCAACTGTTTCATAGAGTCTTGACATCCTGTGTAGGCAAGTTTGTTCCACCTCCTTCACAGGCTAATTTCTGGACTTAGTGTCAGTTGCTAGTTGAGCAGCTCCCTCTATGAATTGCACAATTCTGGAGGGGAACCAGCCTTCCCTCCAGAAATTGCGCAAACCTAGTTGGACACCCAACTGGGATCCAGAATCATGCAATTCTTCTTGTCAACCTTCCTCTAAAAAAATGCACAATTCATCTCAGGACAGTTGCTCAGTCGAGAAATTGCACAATTATGGGCAACAGTCACCTACTGCTCCCAGAAGTTGCGCAATCCCTTTGGGACAGCTAGCCTAGCAGCTAGCAAAAATTGCGTAATTCAAGCCAAGTAGCCCACTGGGCTAAGAAATTGTGCAATATAGTCAGACAGGCTTCCTTGAGAAAATTACGAAGTCTGACCCAGAACAACTGCTCAACTCAGAAATTGCGAGATGCAGTCAAACATGCTTCCTTAAGAAAATTACGAGGCCTGACATAGGATGGCTACTCAGCCTAGAAATTACGCAATCTTTGGAGAAAATCACTTGTTCCTCTCAGAAATTGCACAATCCCTCTAGACATCCATCTCTGATCAGCCCAAAAACTGCGCAGATTTTCATCCCAGGCTCGCAGACCGATGCATGCATCTTTAGGTTTACTGGTTCCCTCCAGGACTGAGAAAAACTGATTTGCATGCATGAACTACTTCTCCCAAGGCAACATGCAAAGACATCCCTTGATTCGTAGATCTATTTTTGGCAGCTGGAGTTTACATGTAAGGACAAATTTAGAAACATCTCGCTAAGTGTCGCTTTTCCTAGATTTGTGGCATGCGCGTCACAACCTCGATTTTATTAAAAGTCATCAACCGGACACTGTAGATCTCATTCCTCATTGCATCTAGGATTCGTCAGCACATTTAGCTCAGTTGTTTTGGGGTAATCCCACTTTTCATGTCTCGCTCTGTGTTTTTGTCGCTTTTTGTGTTTCACTTCATGTGAGTGTTGTCTTCTTGATTTCAATGAGCACTTGTTGTTGTTTTGATATATGTTAGCTTGTAGAAGCACTGTTTTAGTTTTCATTCGCATCTCACTGCTGTTGCATGCATGACACTATTTTTGCACAAACGGTCACCGTTGCGGCAACTCACTTCACACACATGTATGATTTCCCCTTTTTTGAATCCTGGACTTTCGGTTTGTAGGTATGATCATTCACTGTTGTTTGCACTCATCTCATCATGCATTCAGACTTCTCATGTTTCAATTTTCCTTCAGCCGACCTCGGCTGCCTTGGCCCAGACCTTGCCTTGCCCAGCTAGCACTGCGGATTTCCGGAAGCGAAGGCTCTACCTTCCCTCAAAAAATTGCGCAAATCTGCCCCAAAAATGACCTCTAGGCTTGAATTGCATAATTCTTGGAGGCAGTGTCCTGCTGGCCCCATAAACTGTGCAATGCAATTTACTGGTTGCATGTCACTACTGACTAAAATTGCGCATTGTAGAGTTTCAATCCTCAGTAGGGTAGGCTATAGCGTGCATTGCTTAGTTCTAGCATTTAGTCAGACTCCCGACTTCCCAGACTATGCCTTATACAGTTTTGGTAGTCAGTCTCCCAAACTCTCGGCAAAAATTGCACATCCTTCACAATCAATCACACAGGTATGTTGCAAGTCAGTCCTCAAGTTTGTTTTCATTTTCGACTGAAAGATTGCTTGCAATGAGTGTTGTTATGTCTCTAGGCATCACAGGTGTTCATCTGTCTCTCAGCAACACAAGTACAATGGCCTTTAGGAGAGCAGAGTCAAAGGACACCATTGAAAGCACAATGGGGGTTGCTCCTATGAAGACATCAAGTTGTTCGTAGACAAAGACATCAAGATAATATGGCAACAACATCACAACAACCGACACTATCAACAAAAACAAAAGGAATCACACCTGCATGCAAGAAATGCAAGAGGAAGGTTGTTGACAACATAGAGGTGGAACAAAGTTGCAAGCTCAAGTAGATCTACTTGTGATGAAAGAAAATTTGGAGACTAAGGCTCTAAGGTGATGGTGCGACATGAAGATCGCGTGAAGGCAGAGAGAGAAATAAAGAAGGGGTTACATGTTCTAAATCATCAACTCAAGGAAGAACAGGAGCAGCACAAACGAGAGAATGAGTTGCAATAGGAACAGGTATAGCAGGGGGCACAACATGCATAGACGAATGAAACTATGCCCACACAAGTTACAGATCCATCCTAGAAGCTTGCATGGAGCAGACAAGGTGAGAAGTGACGTTGATCAAATGCAAGGGAATTCAACAACATGCATGTCATTTTGCACACGCATGCAATCCCACCCATTTGGAACAGTCACCAAGGCGAAGACAAGAAGCAAGTCTAACTGGAGCTGAACATGTACTTCGACAAGTTGATGTGCATGGTCACCAACACACACTTGGAGATCATCACAGACATTATGCATCAGTATGTTTTTGGTCCAACTGCACTCAAGACAATGATGCACATGTTATCAGATGAGTTGGATAGAGGAGCCATAACAGTGTACCTAGATGCAATGGATGCAAGGGTTCTATTTCAATAGGATGTCACCATTGAGCGCACGGATACCATCATGGATGACCGAGCTTGGCATCAGTTCACCACCATCGATCATCACAAAGATGTCAAAGAGTTGGTCTCACCACAATGGTTTGAGTGTCAGTGATGTCTTGCATGGCTTTCTCAAGCCATTTTTCTCACATGGGTACATGTGTAGATTATATGTAACGTCTTGTCAAGTGGAAGTTCAAGTGTCGATAGTTGAATGTCATAGCCATATAGTAGTTGAAGAGTCATGAGGATAGACGAACGGTCACAAAAGGGAATGTCAAGGGTCACCCCACCCTTTGCTATAAATAGAACCTCATAACTCATTGTAAAGGATTTTGGTCATCCAAGCTTCTAATAAGACTATTTTGGAGAGCACTTGGACAATATTGTAACAAGCCTTGGCTTCTCCACTACGCAGAGCTAGTATATCTCATTGGAGGAGCATGCAGTTTTGGATGTAATGTTCCATTATCGAAACTAGTGGTCATACATGGATGTATTGTATGACTCAAACTTACACTTATTAATATAATACAGACAACATGTTTCATGCATATGTTGTATTGTATTCTATGCTATCTGGTTTACTCTAAACAATATATGTATTTGTTTTCTTACACATGCATGTATGGACTTTTCTGTGTATCTATGTATGAATCTTTCTTAAACATATTGTTGGTTTAACCATCACTTTGGATTACTAGCTAACTTGCCTTCCATGTTGTGATGCATCTTTGCTCATGTGTTCCCTTCTTAACTCTGTGCTATCACAGGTTTCTAAGGGGTGCACTCATCTCAACCCCCATGTGTTTGAACCTCTCATGCACCTTCCTTGGATTGTTGCAGCTATTACACCCTTGCTACCAACAGAGACATCTTACTTTCCTCACGACCCACTGCTAGGACTCCTACACCAAATGGTTTTAGGTCTAATTGGGACTTCTTACCAGGGAGATCCCCTTACATGTTTGTGGGTCCAGCACTATCAACAGAAATAAAGAACAATAAAAGATCACGACAACAACATATAATAACAACACAAGGTAGCATGGCCATGCTCAAAGTCAACAGTGAAAACAATAAGGAAAATTTGAAGCCAACCTTAATAACAAACACAAAAACATTCAATAAACCACAAAAACTTTATCCCATGAGTCATAGTGTTCAATGTGTCCTTCACCACCATGTACAAATGTATATATAAAATTATATTGAGTATTTTCCAAGGTTTAGGGCTACCTTCAAATGTTAACATACCTCGAAGTAGTTCCTCCATGTATATCAAAGAGATTGATGGGATGCTCCCTCCTCTCTCTTTATATTATAATTTACAATTTTATTTGCCTGATGCTCACATGAACTATCCTCCTTCCTTTGTTGTAAGTTAGGACAGTCTCTTTTAGGTGTTCCCCTTCATAATAACAATAGGAAATTGGCTTTCTTTCCTTTTTAGCCTTATGGGGCCTCTTTCTAGCTCAGTCAAGATGAACTTCCTTTTCTGAGAATGAGGCTTGTTGCAACAACTCTTGCATGTATAACATGTTCTTTTTTAGCATTAAGCTCAACTTTACTAGCCCTTTTTGCTTCCTTTGCATCTTTTCAATTTATATCTTGGAGCTCTTTAGCTCAGTCTTCAAGATCTTAAAGGTTTATAATCTTTCAAGGGAGTCTCCCCTCTCCTATTCATGATGGACTTGGTTTGTGCTATGTTTCACAATACTAGTCCATGCTTTTATTTCTTATTGCAACTGAATCCTCCTTTTGTTGTAACACACACCTAGTTGTTAGTTATGTCAACATAAACAAACCAAGTCTTACCTTTCCATGCTAACACCAAGCATGTTGATTTGTAATTGTTCATACATCTAAAATTCATGTCAGCCACATGTTCCAAAAATCAAGAATACAAATTAGCATGTTTTATAACCATGCTATCACAAGATTGGAAATTACCCTTTTTAACAGGACTAGCATCATCCAATTGAAATAAACCTCTTACCAAGACTAGCATACATGACATCTAGAAGTTTAAAATTCAATTGGAAAAAAAAAATATAACACATTAGAATCAATAATTTTCACAATCCTAATATCATCACAGTTATGCCTACAACACATAGTTTTCAAGCAACACACAATCGTCAATCATAGTTTTATAGCTAGCACCCACTTACACATGCAAGAAGTCACTAGGAAACACTACATTCTATAACAAATTTCCAAAATATTGATTTCGCAAGATCTGGCATAGAACCTTTTCTTTTCATTTCATATGCCTTGAGCCCCATCTATTCCAAGCATCAAACCTTGATGCTCTAACATTACATTGCAGTGAAGTCTTAACATATTATCATACCACCATAGGGTCCCAACTTTATACTTTATATCTAGAGGTATAGTGTTAAACCTTATGCTCTGATACTACTCTATAACATTGCCTCCAACCCCCTTGTACTTCCCAATATGAATGGAATTTGTTACTTTCATTTAACCCAACTTCCAAGGTCTTGTTATAAATTTATTCCTTTGTTAAATTCATTAAATCTTAGAGAAAATACAACCATCACGTTCATCTTGTCGATATCTTTTTGACAATACAAATTATATCAAAATTTGACAACCATATCAAAATTTATGGCAATTTAAAGTTTGGACCTGTTGTAGCGGCTACAACCACCCTCCAAAATTTTTCCTTAGCTTCGTTTTTTAGCCTCCTTAGAAACCTTCCTTAGCAGCATGTTTGGCCTTGTCAAGTACACAAGCTTAAGTGATCATCTAGCATATTGCCATATTGTGCATGAGATCTTGTTGCATCCCCCTCACAAGTTGTTTCTTTAGACTTGGTCTAGCTATAGGCTGAGTAGCTCCCTAGAGAAATTGCACAATTCTAGGGGGGAACCAGGCTTCCCTCCAGAAATTGCCCAATCCTGTTTGTTAGCCTGTTGGGCTCCAGAATTGCAGGATAGCTTAGCCTAGAAATTCCACAATTCTAGGCAGCAGTCAACAACTCAGCCTAGAAATTGTGTAATCCTTCTGGGCAGCTAGCCAAGCTCCCTCCCAAAAATGCACATTTTTTCCCCTCAACTGAGCAGGTTGTTGCATGTGCCATTGAGTTGACTAGTTCCACGAGGGACTTGGAAAAATTTACTTGCATGCATGGGATGCTTTTTCTCAGAATAGAAGAAAGAATCATGCAAAAAGCATCCCTAGATTTTAGGGAGCTATTTTTAGTAGCTAGAGGTTACATGAAAAGATCATTTTAGAATATTTCCTCCAAGTGTCACCTTTCCCTAGATTTGTGGCATGTGTGTCATGAACCTCAAACTTATTTATTCAACACTTCAGAGCTCACTTATTAACATTGATCTTGGATCTCTGACATCCCACAGCACATCCAAGAGTCTTTGACACATCTAGCTCAGCTATTCACGGGTAAGTCCTCTTAACTTGTCTTTTGCAGCATTTCTGTCACTTTTTGTGTTTTCGCTTGTGTGAGTGTTCTTTGCTGATTTCTGTGAATGCTTGTTGTCATTTACGTGCATACTAGCTTGTACTAGCACCATTTCAGTTTTCGTTAGCATCTCACTGATGTCTCATGCATGAAACTGTTTTCCATGAACAATCACCAATTCGGCGACTCACTTCACCCACATGCATGTTGTTCCATTTTCTAAATCTTTCATTCATTGTTTTCATGCATGATCATTCACTCCTGCTTACACTCAGTTTGACCACACATTCACATTCACATTTTATTTCAGTTGCCCGTCGGCGGGTCTGGGCAGCCTTGGCCCGAACTTTGCCTCACCAAGAGAGCATTATGCAATCCTAAGAGGTAAGGCTTTGTCTTCCTCTTAGGAAATGCACATTTCTGCACAACAACTATCCTCCAATCTTGCATTGCAAAATTCTGATGGACAATGACTACTGGCCCAGAAAATTGCGTAATGCAGTCATTGGGCTTGCAACCACTGCCAAATGAAACTACACATTGTGTAGTTCCAATAGACTGTAGGCTAGCCTGGATTGTGCATTGCACAATTCCAGTAGCCAGTAGGCCTCTCGAGATAGCCCAAAGTGCCTTTTTCATAGTTCTGGTAGCCAATCCCCTGGCCTCCTAGGAAAAATTGCACACTCCTTGCCATTCAATCCCTAGGTATGTTGCATGTAGTTCCTCAAGTTTTCTTTGTTTTTTGCTGACAAAATTATTGCCATGCATATCACGTTGTCTCTAGATCTATCAGGTGTTCATTTTCCTCTTAGAAATTCAAGATCAATGGCCCCTAAGAGAGAAGGATCAAGGGACACTAATGGAAGTGAAACTGGAGCAACAGTTGAGCAACAGTTGAGCAACTGTCTACAAGTCTGCTGATCTATGAAGACACCAAGCTGATTGTAGACAAGCACAACAAAATGAAATTCCAAGAGGTCAATGATTCATTTGTATGCACATTTGGGGAAGACCTCGAAGACCTCCAAGTCTATGTGAACATCCACAAGTCTGCCTTGTACTAGATTGCAGGTATCCCGTGCTCCCATGCGTGGACATCATACATTGGATCATCTCACACATTAATCCTGAGACGATGACATTGAGTAGTGTCAGCAGGACAAAGATTTCTAACCTTTAGGGCACAGGATTATGATGAGATGTAGCAGATTTTGAGGCTCGTGATCACCATGGAGACACCTTTCAGCTTACCCAATAGCAATGTCAACTCCAGAGATATCTTGAAGAACTGGGTGAAGGAGCTAGCTAAATTTAGGATGACACCCAACTAGGTCTACAAGGCAAAGATAATGCGGAAGGCGTATCAATACTTGGCCATCTTTGCATGTCATTTGTATGGCCAAGAAAGCATGGAAACCTTCCCACAAAGTTGGGTGATCGTGTTGGACCAACTAGTCAAAGAAGGCAAAGCATGCAACTAGTCTGACATATTGGCTCATCAGCTAAAGAAATAGGTAACAAGGGTTTGACAGCCACCCAAAGGTATGCATGCAAGAAGGAATCTCCATGTCTGTCTACATCTTAGATGCAATCTGTGCTCGAGAGGAGTTCTCAGGCATGAAGAGGGCATGGACACCGACAGAGACCTCTGTGAACACTTATTGTAAGATCTTGTCTGAATGCAGCTTTAGAGGAGTTATCACATAGCTTTCCAATCATTTTTTCACTCTGGTTTACAAGATGATATTTGAACAAGATCCACCTTGCATGTTGAAGGTAGCAATGGAGGCACTAATCAACATAGTTGATTTGTATGCCTCACTGTTCGGCACCATCATACGGATGTAAAGTGTGGAGAAACCTCTACATGTTCTACTGAAGTTTGCCTTGGACAAACTCATCATACAGTAAGTAGCATATCACATCTCGGCAAGTTTATCAGCTAGGTTGCACTAGAAGAAGAAGGCACCTTGACCCGCTCATCCATTGTGGATCGAGTTTTATGAGATACGGACTTTCAAGCATGCAGATGTCGAAGCAAAGCAGACGAAGAAATATCCATTCGACGCCCGAAGTTATAATCCATATGACCCACATTGTCTTGTGAAAGACCACTGCAAGAGAGTATAGTTTAATTGGATCCACAGGGCATGTCATTGGGTGGAGGAAGACCCATGGAGATATTATTACAACTCCTCCATACTAAATGAACTAGTCTGCCTTGCTCTAGAATGGATAGCGAAGCAGCGTGAAGCAACATCCCGGAGAGCACCAAAAGCAGCAACAACAGAGGTAAACATACTAGTGCACAACAAGGGAAAGAGGAATATTGTAGACAACATGGAGGAAGATAAAAGTTGTAAATTCTGAGCAGACCCACTTGTACAGAAAGTAGCTTTGGAAATAGAGGAAAAGAGGCAATAGGAGAAATGTGCAAAGGAAGAGAGAGAAATGGAAAATGGAGGAAACAGAGAAGGAGTTGCATGAGTTGAAGGAGAAACTTCGGAAGGAATAGGAGCTGCACAGACAAGAGAAGTAAGCACATTAGTTACAAGTATAGCAGGGGGCGCAACTTGCACAGACAGATGAAATTGCGCCCGTACAAGTAGTAGACTCAGCGAAACAACTGGCATCAGGCAAATAGGGTGAACCATCTCAAGAGTAGGACTTTGCTCAGGGGATAGAGAAAGCACTTGAACATATGGATATAAATATGGAGCAACAAGAGTTAGAACAAGACATTGACCTCATGGCTTACCACCAAGAGGTCGACCCACTAGCTTCACCATGTCCAGAAGAGGAGTAGGTCCCAAGAGACCAAGGAGACACTGAAATCCTTGGAGACAATCTGCAAGAGGAGATGCACAACATATCATTTGACGAGTCTCAACATAGAGTTGTGCAATCTCGCAGAGTGTCGACTTTGGATGATCATACATCTCCTACATAGTTTGAGGAATGGGTGATCATGTCTGATTTGTGCAAACTTTCAGCAGCATTGGCCGATGCTACTAGAGCATATGCCGAAGCCACTAGCTCGAGTGTTCGCTTCCTAATAGCTAAGAACGAGTGAATGGCTAAGGAGCTATAGATGGCCAAGGAAGGAGGAGAATTGATTACACCATCTTCCTGAGTAGAATTGAAGAAGGCAATACTGGATGAAGTATTGTCTCTTGACATAGTCATGTGGGTGTTATATTCCAAGTTTGGTATCGTGCATAAGGTAGTTGTCCATCTCAATGGGTGGCAGCAACGATGTGCTAGGGGAGCATGTATCTTGTCAAATGTGCATGTTGTTTTTTATTACATGCAAACATGGACGATGAGATACAAGGGAACCCCGTTACACTTTCCTAAGATGATGTAGCCCAGAGCAGTTGAGCTGAAGGCATGCATCTGAAGTCAGATCAAGAACTATGAAGAGCTCCCACAACTCATCACTAGTCTACAGGCTTCCCATGCAAGTGTATTCAAGAGTATGGATGTGGTTCTGCACGCACATGTGAACCCATATGTTGAAACACTCATCGAGGCGAAGACAAAGGCACGAGTCTGACTAGAGCTTGACTTTTACTTTGATGAGTTGATGTGCATAGCCACTAGCCCAGACTTGTCAATTAGTGTAGACATCATGCACAAGTATGTTGTTGGTCCATCCGCACTCAAGATGATCATGTGCATGCTATTAGACGAGTTGGCAAGAGGAGCCCAAGCAATGTACTTGGATGCTATGGAGGCAAGATTTTGTTTCCAGAAATATGTCACCTTAGAGTACACGGACACCATCGTGGACTACCAAGCTTGGCATCAATTCGTTACTATTGACCATCGTGAGGATGTCGAAGAGCTAGTATTCCAACAATTGCCTGAGTCATAGTGATGTGTTGCATGTCTTGCTCAAGACATTTTTTCTCACATTTGTACATATGCATTGTAATTCAATGTCTTGTCAAGTGTAAGTTCAAGTGTCGATAGTTGGATGTAACATCCATAAAGTAGATGAAGATTCATGAGGGCAGATGAACTGTCACAAAGGGGAATGTCAAGGGCCACCCCACCCTTTGCTATAAATAGTCCCTCATAACTCATAGTATTGGATTTTGGTCAACCAAGCTTCCGATAGGAGTATCTTAGAGCAAGCTTGGATAGTATTGTAACAAGCCTTGGCTTCTCCACTACACAAAGCTAGTATATCTCTTTGGAGGAGCAAGCGATTGTGGCTGTAACATTCCA
Source organism: Pinus taeda (assembly GCA_000404065.3). Lineage (NCBI taxonomy): Eukaryota > Viridiplantae > Streptophyta > Pinopsida > Pinales > Pinaceae > Pinus > Pinus taeda. Next base: position 146,705 of record APFE030235151.1, read on the forward strand.
TTATCGGAACTAGTGGTTGGACATGGATGTATTGTATGACTAGAACTTACACTTCTTAATATAATAGAGCCAACACTTTTCTTGCATATGTTGTATTGTATTTCAGCTATCTTGAGTACTCTAAATAATATATGTATCTGTTTTCTTATGCATGCATGTGTAGCTATTTATGTATATGTATGTATGAATCTTTCTTAAATGTGTTGTTGGTTTAACCATCACTTTGGATTGCTAGCTTACTTTCCTTCCATGTTGTGATGCATCTCTGGTCGTGTGTTCCCTTCTTAAATCCATGCTATCATAGGTTTCCAATGGGTACACTCACCTCACCCTCCTTGTGTTAGAACCACTCATGCACCTTCCTTGAATTGCCGCATATTTCACACGCTTGCTACCAACAGGGACATCTTACTTTCCTCTATGTGAAACCATGATCAAGGCATTACCATAGAAGGAGGGCAAATGACAAGTCATGTCCTCTCATCTTGTTTTGAACCTTTGCGTATCTATCATGGAGTCTTTTACTTTCAACCCTCCATGATGTTTTTTGCATGCCAAACCTGTCACCATCTTAAGGGAGTTTTTTGATCTCTTGTCTACATACACATATGATGGTGAAGGTGAAGTGTCTTGGCCTGAGTTCTTACATGACTTCCTTGCCATGCTTGCATACACACTTCACAAATCTCCTCATCAGTGGATGTGTAGCCTACCGGCTGATAGCGTGCACTCACTTGAGCACTTCTATGATCTCAGTGAAGATAATTTCTATCATTTCGATCCAGACCATATTAACCACAAAATGTTACATCAATAGAAGGATCTGCATGAATCAACTATGGATTTTTGGAAGCACTTCCGTGATTTGCAGTTTCATGCTCCGAAAAGCCAAATAAATTTTCCCTATCTTTGGGATAGATTAGAGTATTGCCTTTACAAATCAATCCATCCCAAGAAGAAGTTTGAGCCCAAGCCTCGCTCACCATACTTTAGTGATGGAGCTGCGCAATCACAGATGGACACGATCATTATCACAAGTGAGTATCCATCGTCCCCTCATCAAAAATCTCCACCACTGCAGAGTGATGCAGGAGATCATGCTCACACATCTATTTAGCTGTCACATCCTCCCAACATCACTTTGCTTAATTTCCGCGCAAATTTTGTTGTGAGTCCATCGAGTTGTCATATGGATTTTGTACCACAACCTCCGTCTTCATACTTGGATGATCCTCTGGATGATATTGTCTTGTACTCTTCCATTCCGGAATTTACACATGTTGTGAACGAGGAACAAGCCATTGACGGAGTTGGTGTTGCACAAACAACATGCTTTGTCATTCATGAAGAGTATGACTGGGAGCTTGAGCATCAACACTCAGCAAAGGATGACTCCCTTCTGTCTGAACCTCCTCCACTCTTTCTTGACATCTTTGGTGAACTTGCCATCCATGATTTCGCATGTGTACCTTCATCTTTGAATGCACCCATTATTGATCACTCGCAGGACACATCAGATGCCAATCCACCATCCGACAACGGAGAGGATAAATTATTCATTAAAAATCCACTTGAATTTTCATCTTCCATTTCTGGAAATGCAGAGGATGAACTTGTCCGCTTCTCATCTACCCCTCTCTTTGATTTATCAGATCATGAGGATGCCGCTGAAATCATTGATTTTTATGATCGTGGTTGTCATGATCCATTTACTCCCATATTCGATCACAATCAAGATTCTATTGCAATTGATTTTTTGAAGCTACCTATTTATGATTATCTATCTAACGACAAAGTCGAAACAACCCAGACTATCGAGGCATTTCAACTAGAGTTGATGGTTATGTCAGGCCCTCATTGTCCTGAGGTTGGTTTCACTTCCGATCAGGAAATTGTTGAATTAACCAAGGCTCCTAATCACTCATTTGTATGCATTGAAGATAAATCTCACACACAGATCATGCTTCCTCCACTCGCACTGCACAATCCCCATCACACATGCATTGGAGGAATCTTACATTGCAAGCACAGGTGCATGATGCAAGTTTTCTTTGTTTCTTTCATTTTCTTGCATGTCACATTCAGGAGTATGTGTATGCTTCAAAGTTGCACGTAGTGTCACATGACACCGTGACAAGTCCACAGACTACATTTCATGTACTTGCACTCACTTATGTTTTGTGGACAAATTTAGGCTTGAAGTGTGTTTGTATTCATTATTATATCTTTCTTGTTTGCTAGTTCACACAACCAAGTTGCTCGTGGACCAAGCCTTCACCAACATGGGACAACAAATGCACTGGTGGCTGCATTGGAAATATCACTTCACATTATCAGGCCCATGCACTGTTAGCTTAGGAGTGGGAGTAGTGTTTTCTTTCAATCTATTTTCTTGCATGCCTGTTTTCTTTCTTGCTTTGCTTGTTTGCTTGTCTGCTTGCTTGTTTTCTTACTCACTTTGCTTTCGCATTTAGTTCTGCTTCTGCTTTACGTTGTTGTTCGGTTGCTTGTTTTGTTCGTAGGTTAGTTTCACATGAAACCTTGCGTGACTCTTGAAACAAGCTGGGTAAAGTACAAGAGGCCTTATGTAGCTATCACTACTTGGTTATCTGTCATCATGCCTCTGTATGAAGAACTTGTTACCTTTTAGTCCATGATACGTCGATGGAAAATACGTAATGTTCGAAGTGAATCTTGGTGAAAACATAATGCTTGCACACTAACTAGTGTCACCTACTCTAGTCAGTTGTTTTTGGGTTGACCCTTGGCAACTCAATCAAGTAGATTAAGGTGAGGGGAAAAATCTTAACAAGCACTTCAGAGGTATATAATAAACTACTTCTCATAAGGAACAACCTCTTATGCTCTCAATAAGTCGAGATCCCTCTTCCACCTCTGAAATGAATAAGTGTTATGCATAGTTACGAAAATGAAAAAAAAAAATGAAAAGTGAAAATTTTTAAAAAGGAAAGAATAATAAGGTGATAGAAGAGAAAGGCATCCTGCATAGAAAGGTGATGCAAGTAACTCCATCAAGGTACTAACTAGGATTGCTGGTAGCGGAGCGATGCTTGTGTTCCTGCATGACTCTGCCCTACTGGCAGTAGAGCAACACCAAAGATGAAACTAAGACTTTGACGACTATATTTCTTGTTCACTAATATACCCCTCAACCCCAATAAAAAAAACTATGTTTACTTGGCTTGGAATGTGTGTCAATTGACCAAGAGCTTGGAATATGTGACATCTTACAATTAAGCAAGTGTGGAAACCAAGATGAACTGAGAACTGAACAATACTTCTGGAGGTGTTAAACTTGCTTTTCACAAACAAGGACCATTTAGAGAGCTGGAGCTCTACCAGTGTGTCATCAAGTGTTGTGGCAGCTATAACCACTCTCCAAAATATTGCCTTAGATTTTTATTGGAGCCTCCCTACCAACCTTCCTGAGTAGCATGTCTTTCCTTGTCAAGTTTACAAGCTTCAATAATCCTATAGCAAATTATCAGCCTGTGCATGAGAGCTTGTTGCATCCCCCTCAGAGATTGTTTATCGGGACTTGGTCCAGCTATAGGCTAAGCAGCTCCCTCAATAAATTGCATAAATCTAGATGGGAACTAGTTGTCCCTCCATAAATTACACAATCTTGTCTGGCAGCTTGCTGGGCTCCAGAATTGCTCAAATCTTCCTATCAAGCTTCACTGAGACAATTGTGAAATTCCTCCTAGCAAGGCTATTCAACCCAGAAATTGTGCAATTTTGGGCAGCAGTCAACTGCTCAGCCCAGAAATTGCATAATCCTTCTGGGCAGCCAACCCAAGTCCCTCCCAGAAATGCACGTTTTTCCCCCTCAACTGAGTAGGTTGTTGCATGTGCCATTGAGTTGACCAGTTCCACTAGCAACCAGGAAAACTTGACTTGCATGCATGGGCTAATTTTTCCTAGAAGATCAAAAAGCATCCCTAGATTTTTGGGAGCTATTTTTAGTAGTTGGAGGTTACATGGAAAGATCGTTTTATATTCTTTCCTCCAAGTGTCACTTTTTCCTAGATTTGTAGCATGTGCATCATGAGCCTCAAACTTATTTATTTGATGCTTCAGAGCTCACTTATTCACATCGATCTTGGAGCTCTGACATCCCACAACACATTGAGGAGTATTTGACACATCCAGCTCAACTATTCATGGGTAAGTCCTCTTAACTTGTCTTTTGTAGCATTTTTGTCGCTTTTTGTGTTTTCACTTATGTGAGCGTTATTTTCTTGATTTCTGTGAACGCTTGTTGTCGTTTACATGCATACTAGCTTGTACTAGCACCATTTTAGTTTTCATTATCATCTCACTGTTGTCGCATGCATGAAACTGTTTTGCACGAATGGTCGCCAATTCAGTGACTCACTTCACGCACATGCATGTTGTTGCATTTTCTGAATCTTACATTCACTATTTTCATGCATAATCATTCACTCCTACTTACACTCAGTATCATCATGCATTCACATTCACATTTGATTTCAGTTTCCCATCAACGGGTCTGGTCAGCCTTGGCCCGGAATCTACCTCACCAAGACAACATTGCACAATCCTGAGAGGGAAGGCTCTGTCTTCCTCTCAGGAAATGTGCATTTCTTCCCAATGACTATCCTCCAGACTTGCATTGTGAAATTCTGAGAGACAGTGACGGTTGGCCCAGAAAATTGTGCAATGTAGTCACTAGGCCTGCAACCACTGGGTCAGCCTAGATTGCACATTGCACAATTCCATCAGCCAAAAGGCCTCCCTAGTTAGCCTAGACTTCCTTTTACATAGTTCTGGTAGCTAGTCCCCCAACCTCCAAGGAAAAATTGTGCAATCCTTTCCAGTCAATCCCCAAGTATGTTGCATGTCATTCCTCAAGTTTGCTTTGGTTTTCGCTGATAGATTTATTTCCATGCATGCCACTTTGTCTCCATATCTAACAGGTGTTCATATGCCTCTTAGCAGTTCATGATCAAAGGCCTCTAAGAGAGTAGGATCAAAGGACACTTACGAAAGTGCAACTGGAGCAGCAGTTGAGTGAGTGTCTACAAGTATGTCGATCTATGAAGACACCAAGTTGATTGTAGACAAGGACATCAAACTAAAATGCCAAGAGGTCAATGATGCATTTGCAAGCACATTTGGGGAAGACTTGAAAGACTACCAAGTATATGTGAACATCCACAAGTCTGGCTTGTAACAAATTGCATGCAGGTGTCCCGTGCTCCCATACACAGGCATGATACATTGGATCATCTCGCACACTAATACTGAGATGATGACAATAAGCAGGTTTAGCAAGACGAAGATTACTGCCTTCAGGGCAAAGGATTATGAGGAGATGTATCAGATGTCAAGGCCCGTGATCACCATGGAGACACCTTTCAGCTTATCCAACAATAATGCCAACTCCAGAGATATCTTGAAGAACTGGGTGAAGGAGAAGGCTAAATTCACGATGACACCCAACCAGGTCTACAAAACAAATATACTACAGAAGGCGTATCAATACTTGGTCATCTTTTCATGTTGTATATATGGCCAAGAAAGCACAAAAACCTTCCCACAGAGTTGGGTGATCACATTGGAACAATTGGCCAGAGAAGAAAAAGCATGCAATTGGTCTAACATGTTGGCTCATCAGCTGAAGGAACAAGTAATAAGGGCTTGATAGCCGTCCAAACATATGCAAGCAGGAATCTCCATGTCCACCTACATATTGGATGCAATATGTGCTCATCAGTAGTTCTCGGGCTTGAAGTCGGCATGGACACCAGCAGTGTCCTTTGTGAACACTTATTGTAAGATGTTGTCCGAATGCAGCTTCAAACGAGTTATCACAGAGTTGTCCGATCATTTTGTCACCCCGTTTTACAAGATTATATTCAAACAAGATCCACCGTGCATGTCAAAGGCAGCAATGGAGGCATTGATTGACATAGCTTATTGGTATGCCTCACTGTCTGGCACCTTCATACCGATGTACAACTCGAAGAAGCATCTACATGTTCTACCGAAGTTTGCCTTGGACAAACTTGTCATGCAAGAAGTAGCATATCACATCCTAGCAGGGTTATTAGCTAGGTTGCACTGAAAGAAGAAGACACCTTGGCCCAATCTTTCGTTGTAGATTGGGTTTTACAAGATACAGATTTTCAAGCATGCAGATGTCGAAGTAGAACAAATGAAGAAATATACATTTGACACCTTAAGTTACAATCCATATGTCCCATATTATCTTGTGAAAGACTACTACATGAGAGTACACTTTAACTAGATCCACAGGGCATGTCATTGGGCAAAGGAAGATCCATGGAGATATTGTTACAACTCCTCCAGACTCAATGAACCTATCATCCTCGTTGTGGAATGGACAACGAAGTAGCGTGAAGTAGCATCCTGAAGAGCACCAGAAGTAGCAGTGGCAGATGTAAACATACCAGTGCATGACAAGGGAAAGAGGAAGATTGTCAACAACATGGAGGAAGAGAAAAGCTGCAAGTTCTGAGCAGACCCACTTGTGCAAAAAGTAGCTTTGGCAATAGACACAAAGAGGCAGCAGTGCGATAAGGGAAATGCACAAAGGCAGAGAGAGAAATGGAAAATGGAGAAAAAAAAGAAGGAGTTGCATGATTTGAAGGAGAAACTCAGAAGGAACAGGGGTTGCTTATACAGGAGAATGAAACACAGCAAGAACAGGCACAATAGGGGGCGCAACTTGCACAAACATATGAAATTGCACTCGAACAAGTTGTAGATTCATCATAATAGCTGGCATCAAGCAGACAGGGTGAACCATCGTAGGAGTGGGACTTCACTTAGGAGATAAAGCAAGAACTTGAGAAAATGGATACTCATATGGAGCAACAGGAGTTAGAGAAAGACATCAACCTCATGCCTCACCACCAAGAGGTCAACCCACTAGCTTCACTGTGTCCAGAAGAGGAGCAAGTCCCAAGCGACCAAGGAGACACTGAAATCCTTGGAGACAATCTGGAAGAGGAGATGCACAACATCTCATTTAACGAGTCTCAACATAGAGTTGTGAAATCTCGCAAAATGTCTACTCCGGATGATCATACATCTCCTATGCAGTTTGAGGGACGGGTGATCGTGTCTGATGTGCACATACATCTAGCAGTATTAGCCAATGCTACCATAGCTATGTCGAAGCCACTAGCTCGAGTGTTCGCTTCCTGATAGCTGAGAACGAGTGAATGGCTAAGGAGTGTTACCGGGAATAGTGTCCACTCGGATTATGTTATTCCCACTAAGACTGGTAGTTACCTTAGAAACAAACAAGTAAAGTCTACTTTTGTTTTCCTTTATGAAAATAGATAAGAGTGGAACAAAGGAGACCAACCTTAGTCTTGCACTTGATTTCCTTGTTTGATTCCTCTCCTTCCTGATAGATCTTTACCGCTTCTTCTTCATCTGTGCAACTTCAAAGAGAACCTGTGGAATCAAAGCAACATACTACTATCGAAGAACAAAGATCTATATTCATAAATAACACAGGACCAGATATGTGTTAACCATACAAACGCATATATAAGCAAACATACAAGAATATGGAGGAAAAATTGAATAGCTTTATCAAGATCAAGAATAGAAAGAGGATTACAACCATATGTTCTGACCCAGCATCACCCTCCAGCAAGAAATCCCTTCTTCACCTCAAGTAAAGCTTAGATCACCCAACACTATGAAGTTTACACCAAAAAACCAACAGCACTTCTCTACAAGATACAAGATTCCAACCTCTGGATCTCTGTGATGAGGCATCCATATATAGATGATTGTAGGGCAGTGAGTCATCTTCTAGGGTCTTGATTAGTGTCCTCTCTCTGATAGTTCCTGATTCCACTTGGAGAATGATGATCTCTCCTGGTCGAAAACAGAGAGGCAAGTGTCAGAGGGGAAGCTTCTGGAAGATTCCATGATCTTCCACCTCACAATTTGTCCATTCCCGACCATCGCACCCTACAGAGGGGCCATTCAGTATGCATCGCACCCTTTACACTGGGAAAGTGATATGCATCGCACCCTTTACACTGGGAAAGTGATATGCATCGCACCCTCTGCATTGGGTATTCAGAATGGTCCAGTTTTGACCATTTCTGAGCAGTTTTTAGTGGAGAACTTTTGGGAGATGATGTAATCAGCCGACCTTGTTACTTTAGGTAGTGAAGCAACACTTTTAGGGACTTAGGACCCTTTAGTTTGTGGACATTTATGATTGGAGTTGAAGTGCCCAAAAATTTCTATAACAGTTTCCCCCTAAAGCATGAGGTCATTAATCTTTTGATGTCAGGTGAAATGCTTTACCATGAGGATCCGAAGTTTTTTCGAGCTGGGAGGTGACCTGTAATAAGATACAATACAATACATTATCTTGACAACATTTTTGCATGATCTAGCTGAGGCGGGCATTCCCATGCTCAGCTTTATAAATTCATTTTCATGTACATAGGACAGACAATCATCTGTGTGGCAGACTGATGATTCGGACTCATCATTCTTTGATTTGGATGATCATCTGTTCGGAAATTATGTACATTTGATGTTTTTATATTCCTGAATATATCATAGCCTGGATGGATGAAACTAGATCCAGGGTCTTCAAAACTCGTTCAATCTTCACTCGGAGTACAAGTTGATCCATGTGAAAAAAAATTCTGGAGTCGAACATGGAAAGACATCGCCTGATTACCAGCCAATGATGTAAGCTGTTAACAGGAGTGAGAGGAATCACCAATAATGACAATGACCCTCAAGGTACTACAGTACAATTCGCGTGGTGTGAAAAAGGACTTGGCATCGAACGCCACGTAAAATCTCTCAGTCAAAGGCCATTAATGTAAACCTGTTGCAGAAAGTGAGAAACATGCCATTGAGGCATGCAATCTTCAATGTACTGAAAGGGTTGTCCCTAGGTCAACTTTTTGGATAATGAGCTGATGTCGACAAGAAGTGACCTGTCGTAGGAGGGCCTTAATGAATCCCACATCTATGACACGGAATGAAGCAAATGATTTTGGAGGTGAAAATGATCTGACGATACAGGGTTCTGTTGTGCCCTACAACAACCCCCCATTTCATATCATTAAAATTCCAAAACTATAATGTGAAATGGGTCCCTTTTTTAATTTTTGTTTCAAATTGGTATCAATTTAAAGTTCTATTTCAAAAAATGCTTGAATCAAAGGGAACATCATTAAAAAGCCTTTTTAATAAAACCAATCGATAAACCCCAACATAAAACGATTTACCTTTATCATTGCGATAAAGCGATCACGAGATCGCATATCGCAATGACAAAGAAAGCACAATATAAGGGATATGTTGGTTTTCACCGATGCAAAATCACTATCGGATACCGGCAAAGCATAAAGTAACATAAGTAATGACCCTTGCTTTGATGCGATGCGAAATCGGCGATCGGCAATCGGCAATCATACTTAAATGCAAAGAAGCTCCCCTTCACCCGATGCGATGCGATATCGCTATTGGCGATCGGTGACTCACCGTGCCCTCATCCTAAGCAACCCTACCAGCCATGCCCGACGCAATGCGATATCGAATATCGGCGATCGGGGATTCCAAACAAAACCAATGCAATAACTTAGCGTTTCCCGATGCCCGATTGTGTAAAGGGTAAAATAGCACAGTTTTCAAAGTAACAGTCATAAAGGCAGTTTAATATGATTTATTCGTAATTAAGGCCATATCCTTTGGAAAAGCCACTCATCCACGTTCAAACTGCCAAATCACCCTAAGCATGCTTCGAATAAATCATTCAGTCATTAATTGAAGCAACTGTAATTAATGAGACTGAAAGGCCGTAACGACCATTTAATAAGAATAACAGGCTTGAAGCTTATCCACGTATTTGATCCTAAGGCCACCTTAAGTCGATTAATTACTATGAATGCACCAAGATAGATATATATATATATATATATATTATTATATATATATATATATATATATATATATATATATATTATATATATATATATATTATATATATATATATATATATAATATATATATATATATATTTATTCATCTTTCAATTCATGTATTATTTGCATGTGTTGCGCTTATCTTTCACTCTGCGCAGAATTCTTCCATAGAAACAGAAGAAAGTGGAATGGGAAAGAAATCCAAGAAGACTACAATGCCTACTGCTCCGCCAGCCGCAGGGCTAGCTATCGCTGATCCAACTGGAAAGAATAAAGGGCTAATATCAGATACAACTTGCTTAGGACTCACCAGGACCACTTGGCAAGGGACTTATAATTTGATTGAAGCGGAAGGGCCAACGGTGACCGAAGTAGAGATTTTATGTGATAATACCAGCAAATCTGATGCCAATTTAAAGGACTTGGCCGACTCCTTCCTACACAGAATAGCGGCTCGGGAACAAGTTCTTCCTTACACAGATGTGGTAAGGTGGGCAATCCAAGAGCTCCCAATTATCAATAGACTGTTTGAAACTGCGGACGGGAGGGTTTTCGGTTCGTTTCGGGCCGAAGACCTAAGGCTAATGTATCACCTGCCGCAAGAAGAGAAGAAATATAATGCTGCATTTTTGGAGAAGTTTCGATCAGAGAACGAGACCGAGTCTGAACCAATTCGAGGCTGGAGACAGAATCTAGAAAAACACAAGCATGAAACCTCGGGTAAGTACTCAGTTGACTCCCTGTGTTCTCCTTACTATTATGCTGGAATTATGATGTGTAGGCTATGGGGATTGCATGACTCTGCCAATTTCACCATAGAAATGGTTCCCCTAATAGAGGCAACATGTAGTGGAGAAATCACGGATTGGGCGGTTATATTATCCAACAAGTTAGCCAAAGGCATTCTTGACTTCAAGTCTGACTATCGTGTCACAGAGAGGGTTATTCCGCCATTCTATTACAGTGCCTATGTTATGGATGTGTTGTGTTTTAATTCTAAGTTTCCTGTGCTGGGATGGAGGTGGACGTCGCAAGACCCCACACCCATTCACATATATCATCGAAAACTATGGAAGACTAGTTATAAGCACCACTTGTACCAAATCTGCAACGGTTTTATGTTGCCAATTCATTATTCAATTTTTAATAAGCCTGCCCCGAAAATTTCCGAGCAAGCAGGGGTAGATTTGACTGCGGTAGCAAGTTGGTTTGGGGAGGAGAAATTCACCTACATCAGAGTTTTTGGTAGTCAGGCTAAGCCACATGTGCTACCACTTTATATCCCCGATAAGCTACTCGCCAGGGAGGTAGCTTATCAAATCAGCGCTGAAGGGGTCACCTAGACCCTGAAAAGAGCTAAAAAACATGTTTGGCCTTCTTTTCCATTACGAATTGGGGTATATACCCTGCATGATATCAAGCATGCGGAGAAGGAAGCCGGGAAAATGAATTTACTCACTCTGGCTACTCTGCTAAGGAGGCAGTATGATCCAAGAAAGATCGCTTACAATGCGCTCGACCAGGCCAAATTGGCCAAGGTCGAGCACAAAGAAGACAAATTCGAAGATTTGTTTGCGTCAACTAAATCACTGTATCAAGTCAAGTCACTTGCCCGAAATGTTTATAATGATGAAGGGCTAGTTGAGTTTAACAGAATTAGAGAACAGAGGTTGCAAACTTTGCCCCTAGACCTGTTAGCAACTGTTCCAACAACAACCAGGTCAAAGGAGTCTAAGCAGCGAAATAATACACCACCTCCTACTACATCAAAACAGCAGGAGGAAACGCATAACCAGAGGCAGGAGGTGACTCAGGAAAATATGCAGCGACAAGAAGAAACCCAAGCAAAGACCCAAGAAGAGAGCAGCTCTAAGGATAACCATGATCCATTAGTTGTTGATCCGAATTTGCTCCAGCAATGGCAGCAATTCAGTACAATTATCAGCAACCTAGAGTGCTCAAAAGACGATGAGGTTTCTAAAGAAGGCGACACATAGGAAGCGACATCGAAATCAGTTTCGGGCGAAACTAGCGGCCTACCCAAAACAAAAGAAACAGAGATAATTCCTAAAGATCCAACGGGAGAAATCATTTTGCAAATTGAAGAGATTCCCCCTTTGGATGTATTTTATAGCCCAAAGCATAAAGCTGTTGTAAAGCGACAGAGGAAAAGGAGAAGAGATGATCAACCTTCCCCATTCCCTGAATTAACAGTAACGGGCAATGTTGTATGGAAAGAGGAATTCGACCCCTCCGATGAATTAACCAAGCTATCGCAATTCGCTGGAGCATATTCAGCGGCAACCATTGATAAAGCATCGGAGGTAAGCAGTTTATTAAAGACTAATGACCAAGACATCTCTTCGCTACAGGCGAGACTATCAGAAGTTCAGCAGAAGGCAGAGCAGGCGGAGAAAGAATTGCTAGTGCAGCAACAGAACAATAATCAGCTGACCAAGCAATTACAAGAGAAAAAGCAGAGAATTGATGAAGGCACAATCCAAAGGCAAAAGGAGCTATCGGCGGCACTGGAGCAGTTAAGAATGTCAACTGAGGGAACAATGAAAGCAAAAGATGAGAAAATCGCTCAATTAACCACTCAAATTGAGCAAATGAAAAAGCTCCCTCAGATAGATGAATTCAAAGCATAAGCGCTCCAGTAAAATAAGGCATTGGTTAATCAGGTTAAGCTACTATGTCAACAGATTACACAAGCAGAACCATTGTGCGAGTTGGTAGCATCCATAAGCGAAAAGGTAGAAAAAGAAAGGACCGATTTGGATCAGGCCGAAGAAACACTGACAAACTTTATAAAATGGCAGGATTTCGATATAGGCTGGGCGACTAATCTACCGAGAATTCTGGAATCGCACAAAGAAATATTATTCACAGAATGGAAATCGCAACTAATGAAGGCAGAAAGAGCAATTTCCAGATGCAAAACAACCACTGGAAATTTCGTTGAATTAGTAAATAATACACTTTATTTGTCTAATATGATTTCCCAATGTACTCCAGGTCAATTAACAGCGGCAAATATGTTGGAGCACTCATGCTACCCGGAGCTGGAGAAAAACGCAAGATTAATCGCTGGAATCAACAGTTGACATGGGATGCTTATTGGTTCTTCTTGATCAAGCCATACAGCCAAAGAGCCGCCTTGAAATGCCTCACGGATGCTGTCGGGTATATTATACCCGACATTCAGGATGCCACCTTCGCCGCCCAATTCAGTTTGCGCCTCAACAAACCGCCAGAAGTGGAGCCGATGCTTGTGATAAGCCAGCTCTGGTTTAAGGGCAAACAACCTGAGTCATGACTCACATCGCTGACTGCCAGATCACCCCTAAGAAATAGATCGCACTTACTGATACCAATTTAGTAGGATTTTGTTTCATAGAATTTTTTAGCTTAGTATTATTTATGAACCCTTTCATGCATTTAGAAAGGGTCGTAAAGTTTTGTATATGACTTAAACCCTGAAGTTGCACTATTGTACTTCAGGGATATTTTTTTATGAAACTGGACCAATTATTCTGAATTTAATGAGGAAGGTTTTTATCCAAATGTGCACTACTGTCATTGTTTAAAAGAATTTCTGTGTTGAAGAAGGAATTTTGAATAGCGATTGATATTTCGGATTGATCTGCAGCTCACATGGTACTATTATCTGTGTCTGTACTCATTTTTGTTATATGAATTGTTGTTTAAATTTCTCTTTCTATTATCGCTTATATATATATATATGCGCTTTTCACAACATTCTTTATGCATTCCACTATTGGTTGTTTATCGCATGCTTCCTTTTTAATCGTATATATGTATCGATGATATAAATAGTGAATGCAGTAATTTGTCTTTATCGCTTCATTGTGACTATTCATATGAAGTAATCTTTGAATGATTGAATGTCTCTTATTTATTTTACAGAGTCATCTACATGCCTATTAGATAGATAAAAATTATTTAATGCTGCATTCTGAACGAATAATTTGTTCCCGGGATTAGTATTAGTTTCCCTATTTCTGTCAATAGAATAAGCTAGTCGCCTATCACTTAAGAAAACTATTCATCACCCATCCATCCCTTTTATTTTATTATCGGGAAATTGGTCCCGTTATGTCCAGTCGAAGCCACCATCCCAAACGGAAAAGGAGCTGTACTAAGGTCCGGACTGGGTGGTTATCCCCCAATGTTGTGGCAGCGATTTTTGAGGCCTCAACATTTCTGGCGCTAGAAGGAGGGCCATCCACTATGAATGGCGAGTAAGCCAACACCTACAAACCATTCAAAGAGTAACTCACCCTCCACCTCTCCTCAGACATCTCGTTCACATTCTGAATCTCCAGTATCAAGACGAGACGAAGAGGAATCAACCACTACTGCTCAATTACGTCATACTTCAGAACACTTAAGTCCGGAGTCCCCTGAAGTTCAATCCATCATCCAGAAACTTCAAGGCTTCTCAATTTCCCCTCCTAGATCTGAAGTATCACAAGGCATTCAGACTACGCAATTTCGCTTACCCCCTCATCTTACCAGACTCCAAAGCGAAAAGCTAGGTATTGAGCCACCTGAATTTCCTTTACCTGAAAGGAAAAGGATCAAAAAGACCGCTGAAGAATCTGGTAGCGAAACCATTTCCCCATCATCTTCCATTTCATCATCACCCGTGCGAAGTCATACACCCACTTCACCACTTCATATAGTTGTTCACCAAGGGACTTTATCTCAAGCATCACAATATTTTCAGTCTGAACTTCCGCCTCCCCCTCAGGCACCTAGAACACCACAAGAAATCGTTGGTAATCCTAAAATGGCCCAAAGACCATGGAGAAGTCCTGGTGCGGTTACCATGCCTGCACCTTTACATCCTTTACCCGATTACCCCGAAAAATGGTTACCCAAATTAAATCCAGATGCTGGAACTTCTGCAGAAGAACATATTAACAATTTTATGATGTCAGTCAATCTGAAGGGAGTCACTGAAGAAGATGTGGTAGTAAGATTGTTTCCCTATTCACTACAAGGATCTGCAGGGTCTTGGTATTTTTCCTTAACCTCTGGATCCATCACAAGTTGGAATATCTTCCAGGAACAGTTTCTCACAAAATACGGCGATGACAGATCCTTAGCTACACTTGTCAATGATCTTTCAAATTTAAGGATCGAATCAAGAGAACCCATCAAGGAGTTCAACTCCAGATTTAACAAACTCTTGAACAAGATCCCCACTGATGATAAGCCAAGCGAACAAGTTAGAAGCGAGTGGTATATCACTGCTTTGCCTTCAAACATTGCCATATTTTTTGATAGGGCCAAACAGCCCACATTAGCTGAAAACATGAAGGAAGCACTTGCTGTAGAAAAAAGTGTAACCACCTTAGAAAAGAAAACTGCCTTGGAAGAAAGAAAATCTAAAAAAGTGTCCTTTAAAGACGACTCTAAGAAAAAGAACACTAAGGATCCATATGACATGGAGGGCCTCCAAAAGGTCCTTAAAACTATGTCGAATGAAATGGTTGAGATCAAGAAACAAGTATCAGAATCCTCAACGAAGAAACCATATAGG
>APFE030235161.1:0-11880 GCA_000404065.3 Pinus taeda
GTATATAAGAGAGTGCTCTCTCTTCATTTGAATAAGGAAGAATGAATAATGAATAATGGAAAGAATTCTTAGTTTTTCATCTTTTATTGTTATGCTTTCATGATTTGTAATTTAATTCTTGTAATATAATTTGAGATAGTTTTATTGTTGTGAGCTCACATATGTTGTTTGTCATTCAATTTTTCACATGTTGTATTGCATTTCTTTTATGCAATTTCCTGCTTTCATAGTTAATGTTTCAATGTCTTCTTAGATTAATTTGATTCCAGTAATTTAGATTAAATTAGTTCCACTTTAGTCCTGCATATATAGTGCATGTGTCTCATAAGTCTATGAGCCTCAAATTGACAAATTAAATAGTTGGGCAAGTACTACAATAGAATTAAACGAACATAGTTTCACCCAACATTTTTGCGTCGTTGCCAGGGAGGCACGATGGATTGAAGTTTAGTTTTATTTTTCATGCAAGTGTGTTTAGACATGTTCCTAACTCCAAGGTGTTAAGGCGGTAAGACATGGGGAACAACCTACGAATCGCATTCGAGATACCGTAACGGGCTTGACCTCTTATGGATTAAGGCATGTAGGGTGTGTTTACATTTATGCAAGTGTGAATTTCAATTTCTGCAAGTGTGTTTGATTTTCGCAACTGTGAAGAGTGT
Source organism: Pinus taeda (assembly GCA_000404065.3). Classification (NCBI taxonomy): domain Eukaryota; kingdom Viridiplantae; phylum Streptophyta; class Pinopsida; order Pinales; family Pinaceae; genus Pinus; species Pinus taeda. The sequence continues at coordinate 663 of APFE030235161.1, forward strand.
TTGATGAATTCATGGTTCATGGTTGTAATTGAAGCATTCGATTACTCAATTAATGAGCAGTCCTTGTAAGAGGGTTTAATTGAGTATTGAATTCAAGATTATTCCTGTGGTCCTTTTGTTTTCAATTCAATTTTTAGTGTGCCGATTTTTTTTGTTTTTAGAATCTCTTTCAACATGGTTTAACAATGAGTTTCAGCTTGGAACTACTCACTCAGATCCTAGCAGAAGTCGGGATCTCTTCTTCCTTGGAAGAGAAGATCTTGACAAGAATTAAAGGTTCAACTACTCTCCAAGAAATAAACAAAGATTCAACATCTGAAGAATCATGCGTATCTGATGGTGAACAATCATTCAAATAGGAGATCGAGGAAGAAGAACAACATATCGGAATAGAAGAAGAGGAGTTACAACATGATCTAAGTGAGAGAAATTGTGCCTATCAAAACTTTATCGAACAATGGTTCCAGGTAAGTACTAGATTAGATTCATCTTTTTATTTTTTAGTTAATTTGCAGTTACAGCAACTAGACTCATCCACTCTCGAATATTTTCATTTTTCATTTGAAAAATTGCTACTGAATCTATTGTTGTTACTGCTACGTGAGTGGCTTCATTGGAAGTTTAACTACATGTAACTAATTTGTAAATTCTAATTAGTATAGAGTAGGTAGGCTTTTAGTTTTAGTTTTTGCTTTCATTTTCAGTTTTGCTTTTACCTAGAATAAGTATGCTCTCCTCCTGCATCTTTGTATGATCTCGAGGATCAGAAAATAGGGATGATTTAGACTAATTTCAAGAATAAATAAATGTTTTGCAATATGCTTGATCAAAACATCATTCAATACACAAATCATTGTGTCCATTTGTTAAAAAAAAAAAACTAAATCTAGAGAAAGTTTAGTTTCTTTCTAAATTTTAGTTTTTCATTAAAAAAAAATTCTCTGCACATTAATTGTAAAAACATTTTTTTTCTTCACGCAGTTATCTAAATAGGGTCTCAAAGAACCATGGTTCCCTCTTATACCGTTAGGAATTTAAGCAAATGACTTCTGGGTTATGTAACTTATTCTGTTGTAAAAAAAAACCCATGTCTTCGTTTGTCTAGATTTGTCCTGATTTGATCACAAACGGCTTTTCAAAACTAATGTTTTTAAGGGGTTACATTATGAAGATGTTGGCATCCACTCTGAGGTGGTGGGAATAATTGGGTTTGCACTCTGATAATTCACTCTTGTTTGCTGCATTTTTCTTTGTCGAATCTGAATCCATAGCATCTGCTCCTCCAATGCTTGCCTGCCAATAGGAACCCTCTTTTCAGGCAAACCCTTACACGGCCATAACATCTGTTCCTTCTTCATCTAACACAAATTCTATGGAAATAGTCACAAATGTATTGGGAAGATGTTGCAAGAAGGTTGGGGAGGCAACAAAAATGGCAGAAGACCTGGCTGGGAATGTCTAGCAACATTTGAAAACCGACCCTAGTATTGCCGACACAGCTATGGAGAGGCTTGCTCAAGGGACAAAGCTGTTTACTGAAGGTGTCTATGAAAAGATCTCCCGCCAGACATTTGAAACCTTCCCAGATGAACAACTACAAAAGACTTACACTTGCTACTTGTAAACTGTTGTTGGGCTTGTCATAGGAACACTTTATTTGTCCACTGAAAAGATTGCATTTTGCAGTGATAACCCTCTTTATTACACAATCAATCCTGATAAAACTGAATGGAATTTTTACAAGGTGGTGCTACCTCTTGCTCAACTGAACAATGTTAATCCTTTGGCAAATAGTGCCAACCCTGCAGAGAAATACATTCAAATAATTTCTACTAACAACCATGAATTTTGGTTCACGGGTTTTGTAAACTATGATAAAGTAGTCAAGAATCTGCCAGGAATTTTGAAAAATGAGGGGGCTTAGCTAACCAGTGGAGCATCAAAGGAGGACATATAACTCATAATCACCTCTTGGGCAAGTTTGAAGTTGTTTATGCTGTAGGGTGTCCTCTTTGGAGCATGGATGATCAACGTTAGAATATTTGTATTTCACAGTCATGGTCATGTATAACCTAAATCCATGCATATTTCTTGTGAATATTTTCTCCCTTCCATTAAAACACACACCCGTATTTGTAGCAAACATTTGATTTGGTATTTTTTTTTTTTGTGTCTTTGCTTTCTCCTAAATAAACTTGGATCTCACATAAAAAATAAAAAATAAAAAAACATTTCATATATTTTCTTTTGTTTAATTCAACACCAAACATACATGCTAAAATAAAATTTTCATTTTAATTTTGTTCAAACATACAAATAACAATTTTTTGCTTAAAAAAAAATGCCCTCATTCATTCATACACTCACTACTTGTTCCCTAACAAATACAACGCCTTTTCAAATGTTTTAAATCCATTTTCCTGCAAACCAATAAAAACATTTTGAAAAAGTATTGCACAATCAATGTGTACATTGCATGGGGACATGCAATATTTCTAGTTGGGGGGAAACAAAAGTATGTTGGATTTTATCATTTATTTTAACGTGAGTTTGTGGGCAAAAGTTAGGATGCATATACTAACAAGATAAATGAGATTGGTGTTATGTGTAGGTCAATGAGAAGCTTATGTAGAAAGCTCAACATTACAATGCGACACCCTTTTCATCCACAATTAGTGTAACTTCAATCTATATATATATATCTATAATATTAATAATATATATATATATATATATATATTAAATATAATATATATATATATAATATATGTGGACATTTCATAAATTCTTGAAAATGAGCTAATTTGTTTTCTTGAAGTCACTTCATACAGGAATGATCGATGGATATGGCACACAAAGGTGACAATTTTTATGCAGGAATGGTGCTCAGAGTTGAAGACAATCTCATGCAAAAGTGATTTTTCGAAATCACAATGAAACATGCATCATTGGACGCTTGAAGGAACTAATTCTTCACTGCACATATCATGACTTTTTCCACTACACAAAAATCCTTTTGCATCATGATTACTCCCCTTTTTCCTTCCAAACGCCTAGACCATCCTTGTGTTGTAGCCCATCTTCCATTTCCTTATCTTTCACGACTTCATGCCCACCTATTTTTCTGATTCGCATACATCCCTTTATCCTTTTCAGTTTATTTTTGCCTTCTAGTTTTCCTTCTGAATAAAACTCATTCCCTTTCCATGATTACATTGCCTTGATTTCCTAGCCATGCTGATCCACATTGCTTGTCCGTGGGTTCTTTCCATTTATATTCCTACCAAATCTTTTTGTACAAACTCGCGTTGACTAATGTGGGATTCCTTAAGGCCCACCTTTCAACAAGTCTTGCCCCATCAACGTCAGCACCTTATCTGGGAAATATACTAGAGTTCCTTTTGAGTACCTAGAGGCTTGCATGCCTTAATGGCAAGTTCTCTCGCTCATGATCATGGGAATACATCAATGTCCCTTAATCATCAGATCTTGCAAGTTGCTCGACCTCGACACATCCATTCGCACTTTGCAAGATGTACTCCGGTACTTTGGAACTCATTGACATCAATGGTGAGTTTCCTCACATTGGTTAACGGCATACATCAATGGCCGGTAATCCAATGATTTCTATTCATGCTCCACATCGACACATCCATTCGCATGCTTAGAATTGTACCATCGGGTTTGTAGCGGATGAAGACTATACACTTTTTCACGACTCCCTCAGCAGTTACAGCAGCATGCATTCTGATCTATGAGAGTACCACAGTACCACTTTCAGCATTTATCTTTTCCATGATTCAGCATCAGCAGTTTAGATTCCTTCATTTCCTAGGATCCAGTTACATCAGTCACATTTTCCTGATCCAGCAGTAGCAACAGCTACATTGCATAGTTCATCATTCTTGGGTAAGTAGAGGTATGTTGTTTTCTAATCTTTAATCATGCAATTCCTTATATGCTAACTTGAATATTTTGGAAAATTCCCTCACCATGCTACATTTCCTTTCATGAGCCATGTCAAGATGCATGAGGACATGCAACCAATTCAGTTGAGGGGGCGGGGGGGAGGAAGAACTATATTCACTACATATTCACTTCCATGATTCCATTTCTTCACCACACTACATATTCACTTCCATGATTCCATTTCTTCACCATTATCACTCCATTTTGTTTCTCATTTACCATTCACCAACATTTATTTTCCAATGATACTTTGTTGCACTTTGCTTCATACGCAATATTGGCATGCTTCATTAATATTAAAAAAAGGTCTTTCTTATGCACATTATCATTTCCAGTGAGTTTTTACATTATTATTGAAGAAAAGAGAACAGAAAACAATATGAATGTTGTTAACACAAGAACCAACATTCTTTGTATTCATGGTTGTCACACAAGAACCAACCATAAGAAAATGTAAGTTGTTACTCATGTCTTTCACATATCCTGGAAACATTCATTATTAAAAGATATCATCATTCAAAGCCAAAGTTCAAGATGCAAAATGTTCTTAAAGAGACCCATGCATGGTTACATGAGGACATGCAAAAAGTTCAGTTGGGGAGGATGTTGGGACTCAAAAATGTCATATTTTCATCCACCTTTTTCTTCATTATTCCTTACATTTCATCATCCCATTAATCTTTTATCATATCATTTTCATACATACATTTGGGTTTCACCTTCTTATTTTCCATTTTATTCATTTTTGTATTACAAGTGAATTTATGATTAATTATTAGAAAATATACATATTTTATATATATCTCAAGAATATGTGAGTTTTGTGATGTGTAGGAAATATGTGAAGAATTAATATCTCCTCCACCATTTTAAGGAGCTAATTATGCAAGCCTATTCCTAAGGAGAAAATCATGGAGGATTTGGTTGGCATATCTTATCCAAGATATGTGAGAGATTTGTGGAATATTCAAAGGGATCATATTTTGTAATAATGGGAAAGTAGTTAAAAATGCTTGAGCGATTTGTGGGATCATATCTTGTAATAATGGGAAATTAGTTAAGAGTGCTTGAGAGAATATTGGATATGTAATTATGAGATGGTTATCTTCCTCATGTATATAAGAGAGTGCTCTCTCTTCATTTTGATATAATGAATAATGGAAATAATTCTTAGTTTTTCATCTTTTATTTTTATGCTTTCATGATTTGTAATTTAATTCTTGTAATATAATTTGAGATTGTTTTATTGTTGTGAGCTCACATATGTTGTTTGTCATTAAATTCTTCACATGTTGTATTGCTTTTCTTTTATGCAATTTCCTGCTTTCATAGTTAATGTTTCAATGCCTTCTTAGATTAATTTGATTCTAGTAATTTAGATTAAATTAGTTCCACTTCAGTCCTGCATATATAGTGCATGTGTCTCGTAAGTCTACAGACCTTGGATTGACAAATTAAATATTTTGGCAAGTACTACAACAGATTAAACGAACACAGTTTCACCCAACACATGGATCGACCTGTACTTCTTGCGAAGATTGAACAAACTTTGAAGACCCCATATCTAGTTTCATCCATCAGGGCTGTGATACATTCAGGAAAATAAAAACATAAAATATACATCATTTCTGCACAGATAATCATCCAAACCAAAGGATGGTGGCTCTACCAGAATCATCAGTCTGCCACATAGATAGTTGTCTGTCCTATGTACATGAAAATGAATTTATAAAACTGAGCATGGGAATGCCCACCTTAGCTAGATCATGAAAGTATTATGAAGATAGTGTATTGTATTTTTATCTTATTACAGGTCACCTTCCAGTTCGAAAAACCTTGGATCCTCATGGTAAAGCATTTCACCCGACATCTAAAGATTTACGACCTCATGCTTTAGGGGGCAACTGTTATAGACATATTTTTTCACTACAGCCCCAATCACATATGTCCATAAACCAAGGGCTTCTAAGTCCCTAAAAGTGTTGTTTCATACCCTAAAGAACCAAGGTCAGTTGATTACATTATCTCCCAGAAGTTCTCCTTGAAAAACTACTCACAACTGGTCAAAACTGGACCGTACAGTCTGCTCAGTGCTAAGGGTGTGATGCATCTCACCTGCCACATGCAAAAAGTGCGATGCATACTGAAAAGCCCTTCTGTAGGATGCGATGAGCGATAGTAGACAAATGGCAGAGGCAGTTGGCTAGGTGGAAACCGAAAGAATCTTCTAGAAACTGCCCATTTGACACTTGACTATTTGAATTCACCTAGGGATGAGTAAGAGATCATGAATCTCCAAGTAGAATCAAGAACTATCAGAGAGAGGACACTATTCAAAATCCTAGAAGTCGACTCACCCACTTGCAAACATATATATATGGATCCCTCATCCTAGAGATCCAAAGGCTGGAACTTTGTATTTTGTAAGGAAGTGTTGTTGGTTATCTATGCAACATTGTTGGGTGATCTAATCTTTTCATGAGGTGAAGAGGGCTTTCATGTTGGGAGGATGGCGCTAGGTTAGACCAATGAGTTGTAATCCTCTCTTCTACTACTTCTATAAATAAAGCTATTTGAGTTTTCCTCCATATGTTTGTGTATCTTTGAATCTTGTCTTGATATATGCATTTGTATGGTTAATATATATCTGATCATGTATTGTTTATGATTATATATCTCTATGCTTTCATGGTATCATGCTGCTTTGAATCCACAGGTTTTCTTTGAAGCGAGACAAATGAGAAAAGAGTGGTGGATTTCTATCAAAGGGGAAAGGAAACAAGGAGCCAAGCGGAAGACTGAGGTTGGTACTCTTTGCTTCTTTCTGATCTATCTCTCATAAAGGAAAACACAAGTAATTTTACATTGTTTGTTTCTAAGATAGCTACCCATCTTAGTGGGACTAGCAACTTTGAATGGACACTAGTTTTCCCGATAACACAATCAATAAATCATTGTGTTAGTAAGAGGTTTACTTCCTATGGACCCTAAGAGTCATGGCATATTGGGGTAGGTTACCCACACACATGTATGGGTAACCATAGGATAATTATTTCTTCTATGATGCAACTCGCTAGCCAACTATCATACATTATTTATTATATGTTGTCTTTTTCTTTCCTTTTAGTTTCACAAGTTATTTACAACTTGAGATTTTTGGCATGTAACTTAGCATGAATGTGCCTAAATTTTTCTTGAAGGTCTAATACTAAGTACTGAGGTGTCTTTTTCTATGGTGACTTTTTATTTTCTTTGTTTATACAGTTCATCTCGCCACATAGTGGCCACTATCACCCAACTTAAGAAAAATTGTTCGAGTTTCTTGCTTTTCTAGGGAAAAATGACATTGCCATTGTTGACATTGAGTTATATGGCATATAGATTCTTTATAGTCTACTTTAGTTTAAATTTTAGTTTTCATTGTCTTTTATGTCTTATACTTTGCATTATATCTTCTTCATTTTCAGAAGAGGAACTCAGTGTTGATGGTAAGAAGAAGGAATTGAAGAAAGACGAGAACAATGACACTGGAGTCACAAATGCAAAAAGAGAGTGAAGAGAACCAGTCTAGCCCTTAAAGCTAATACCCCGCATAAGACATACATATACAGATTGATTTTCAAGTCTTTAGAGTTGGTGAATGCACCTACATTTCCTTGGCAACATAATGATAATGTTTTCAAGTGATGAAACAATATTTCATGTGTAAATTGTAGTCCAACCACTATTAAGTTGGAAACTCATATTGTAATACTTGACATTTTATATAATATAATTTATGTGGTTGAAATTATTTATAGTTTCACGTGATATTGTAATTAGCATACGTAACTTTCAGTTTTCATATTAGATGAACATGCACATTGTATGACATTTGTATTTTAATTTAATTGCAAAACCATAGTAATTAATTTACGTTGATTAATAATAAACACATAAAACCAATTTAAAACTATGAAATTAGTAGTTTATATTGATTAATGATTAACAAAAATAAAATAATTATATCACTAAATCAGTTCCTTATAATGATTATTAATGAATGTAAAGGAAATGAATATAAACTACTAAATCAATAATTTATATAGTGAATATGAAACTACAAATAAAGATAAATGAATACTACAAATGATAAAAAAAATATTACAAATGACGACTAAATTTTGCATATATATGACTATTAGTAGCTAATTTACAATATCTTATAACATGACCGAAATTGGTCATTAATCAGTTTCAAACAATGACTAAAATTTTCATATATATGGCTATTAGTAGCTAAATTATAATATCTTATAACATGACCAACATTTCAGTCATTTGTGTTTGGTGATTAATCTGTTTTCTCAGGTGATCATATAGTAATATATTTTGTTATATATTTGGGCATTAATCATGGCAATCAATGACTAAATCAATGACTAAGTCAATGACTAAATTTATAACTAAATATACTAGTAGAAAATAAAATTGATACAACCAATTAACAACTAAGCTAAAAACGACTAAAAGTTGGTCACGCTATGAGATACTGTAAATTAGCTATTGCTGGTCACCGACTGAAAAAAAAAAAAAAAAAAAAAAAAGTCATTTATATACAAATTTTGGTCACTCTTTTAGTAACTAACTAGCCTTTGTCTACTAGTGGGTACCTATGGGACAGAAAGGACATTCATGTAAAGTAAACATTAGCTCTTACAAATCTTGCTTCACAGCATGATCAAGAAGCAATCAAGGCATCTAATGAGAGAGATTGCATAATTTTGAGCAACAGGGGTGACTAAATGACTGTGGGAACAATGCACTATGCATTCCTAGTAGTCAATGTGAAAGCTTCATGACTGCAACTGCATAATGCATAGTTTAGTTTGGGGCAGGGACTAAGAGAAACTGCGCATTGGGCAGTCTCAGTGACCAAGTTGAGAGATTGGCTCCTGGAACTACGCAGTTCACAGTTGGAGCTAGGCCAGAACAACCTCTATACAATTCTAGAAGCCAAGACAAAGGCCTTGAGTTTCCAGATTGCATAGTGCATGCAAGTGAATGTGAGATCCAGAATTCAAGAATTCCACATTCACTATGTATGGATGAGAAAAATTAAGTAATTAACTATTAATCTAATCTCTTCATGCACTAAGTAGGGCATTGAATAATTCTTAAAATTAATTCAAAACTATGCCCATTAACTTTGAAAATATATCTCTTAACCTAAATACACTATCTTTATACTTCTATTGTGTTATTCAACAACCCCCCATTTGTTAATAGTAGTAATCAATATTACATTAATAAATAGGGACCTTTTAAAAAATCCTTCCAAAAATAAGTTTATAATTTAGGCATTTTCCTTATTAACTTTTGGAAGAAAACAAGATATGAATCAAACACCTATTCAAAAAACTAGTAAATATTTACCTTTCCTGCATATCGCATGATCAAGCGTGATTGAAAGCCTCGCTAATCAACCAAAATCTAGCAAAAAGTGATCAAAAGAGGACTCCACACTAAAACACTTTGAAACTAGTACATTTCTTATATAAACTAAGTCCGAAGGCATTTCTTATTAAAACTAAGGCCCACATCACATATCGTTATTTTTAAAAGGTGCACTTTAATGAGTTACCTTAAAACGTGCAAGATGTGAAATTGCGATGACATCATTTCCATTATCACATTGCATTTCAAACAATAAAAGGAACACTAAAAAATTACCATCTGGTGAGATTGCGAAATGTGATTGAGACATGGACCCACTCCCGAGATACATCACAAACATGTATTTAGGTTCACTGCTTAATAAAAAGGGCTTGACACAAGAAAACCTGACAAATGAACTATCTTTTGGAGATGATAGTAAGCGGACCGCATTTCGCATCTCTCACAAAAAAAAAAATTGATAAAGAAAGTGTACAAACATAATGTGATAATGCGATCTGCGATATTGCTTTGCAAATCACAAAATCAACATTTTCTCATTTTAAAGGCTCGCCACCCTAGAAGCTTTCTTCCCAACTTACAATGCAGACATTAATGAGCAATAAATATAAGAGATAATGAACCATTACTGGGAATTTAATAAAGGTCGATGGCATTTATGTGTCAAACATCATTCAATGTGATACGATATATTCTTACTTGCGTTCAAATAAAACTTTTTTCTTATCACCTTTTCAAGTTATCTGTATTATTTCATCTTATGTTCATTCTTATCTCTGTCTATCTGATAGCTATTGTTTTCTCCATTTTCAGGAAAAATCCATAGAAGGAGGCTTTGAGAACAATGGCAAAGAAGGGCAAGGCAATTGTGTTTGAGAAATCAAAAATGACTCCTTTATTCACAAATACTATGTGCGGCAGAGAAGGAGGAACCTCTACGTGGGAAACCGCATATGATTTGTTAGAAGAAGAGGGCCTAAGACCTCTAGAAACAAAGGTCACAACTGACGGTAATGTTTCATCAAATTCCTCCATTTTTGAGATGACATGCTCATTTCTACATCGCATAGCCACAAAACCAAAGATAATTCCTTATACGGATATGGTCAAGTGGATAAATAATCAGGTTGATATCTCAAACGGAGAATTTAAGAATAGCAGCGAAGAAGTTATAGGATCTTTTTCGCCAGACAACCTTCGACTTATGTACAACCTACCAAAGCCACAAACGATCTACAACAAACAATTCCTCAAGACATTTTCCAAAGAGAACGAGGACCCAACAGATGTCATGAGGACCTAGTCAAAAAATGATGGCAAGATCAAAAATGACAAAGCGGGTATGTACTCTACTGCATCTATTTCTTCCCCTCATAGTTTTGCAGTAACCATGCTATGTAGGATGTTTGGCAAGCTCGATAGCACTAAATTTCCCCCATAATGGCTGCCATTAATAGATGCAGCTGTAAATGCAACCATAATGAATTGGTCCCAAATTCTATCTGATAATTTAGCAAAGAAGATAATTGATTATAGGAGGAAAAGGAGTATCTCTTTGAGGGTTTGCCCTCCATTTTTTATGAGTGCCTATGTGATGGATGCAATTTGTTTTAGTTAAAAATTTCCTGTCATGGGATGGAATTGGAATGTGAAGGATCCACTACTCATTCATATATATCATAAGGACATGTGGGAGTCTCAATTTCACCGAATTTTTTATAAATTTGTCATGGATTCATGTTGCCTATCCATAAATAGGTTTACAACCAAAATTCCTCTACATTTTCTAAGGAAGCTAAGGTAGATATCCTCC
>APFE030235169.1:0-17024 GCA_000404065.3 Pinus taeda
TTTTCATTTTCATCATTTTACTTAAATTTTTAACATTACCATGAAATGACTCAGGATGTTTGAGAGTGGTTTCGCCCTCATTGGATTTCATATGGAGAAAGTAGAATTTTAGATCTCACTCAAAATCCAGCAGACTTATTTGTTTTTCAGGATTTCAGGATTGGAGGGATTGCAATGTTTCCATTGGATTTTATCATGTACTAGGGTATGGAACTTGTATTTAATCAAGAGAACCAAGCCCTCTATGCAGGGGAAACTCCCAATAATCAAGACCATGTAGGGTACTAGCGTATGAAATGTGTATTTAATCAAGAGCACTAAGGTCGTTCGACTATGTAGGAGGAGACTCCCAATACAACAGTGGTCCTTCTAAAGAATTGGATGTGGATGCAGAAAATCCTGATTTGGATCTCTCTCTTGCAACCTTATAGTCTTTATTGTACTTGCAACCTCATATATTAATATAAATAAAGGCTGATTTTGAGATTTGGATATATAATAAAGGTTGCTTTTGGATGTTCCGATATTTTTATTTTCATTATGTGATCATTCATGAGTAAATGTGATGTAAATTAAATCTTAATGTTTAAGTGTGATAAATTATAATGTATCATTTATGTTTTATGATTGAACATATATAAATATTTAAATATTTTCAATACATATATATATATATATATATATATGTGTGTGTGTGTGTGTGTGTGTGTTTCCCTGTTTCTAAAATTTGGGGAGGTCGCGTTTCGTATCGCTTCCTGTTTCGGAAACTCGTACTCGTTTCCCCGTTTCGTGCAACTTAGGCCAAAACTTATTTATTCGACACTTCACAACTCATTCTTTCACATAGATCTTGGAGCTCTGACATCCCACAACACATCGAGGACTCTTCGACACATCTGGCTCAGCTATTCACAGCTAAGTGGTCTCAACTTGTCATTTTCTGCATTTATGTCGCTTTTTGTGTTTTCTCTTGTGTGAGTGTTGTTTTCTTGATTTCCTTGAATGCTTATTATCATTTACATGCATACTACCTTGTACTAGGACCATTTCAATTTTTGTTGCTATCTCACTGCTGTCACATGCATGAAACTGTTTTGCATGAACGGTTGCCGCTTCGACGACTCGCTTCACCCACATGCATGTAGTTCTGTTGTTCTATTTGGTGTCGTTTTCAGTTGCCCGTCAGTGATTCTGGCCAACCTTGGCCTAAACTCTGCCTCCGGAGAAGGAAGGCTCTGTGTTCCTCTCCAGAAATGTGCATTTATTCCTAGTGACTATCCTCCAAGATTTATTTGTGTATTTCTGAGAGACAGTGACTGCTCACCCATAGAATTGTGCAATGCAGTCACTGAGCCTGTAGTCAATTCCAACTAGAATTATGCATTGCGCAATTCAACACTCAACAGTTAGCCTCGATCGCGCATTACGCAAATCGAATAGTTGATGTCCTTGTAGTTCCCTTCAAATTATGACTCACTTCAGTACGTCGAGGGCAATTCTCTGTGCAATGATCTTCATCACAAATAAGGCAAGGATATTTAGGCTTTCGCTTGGGTGTGTCATCAACTGATTGTTTTTTGGAATCACGTTTACGGTTGTCTTGTTTAGCTTTTCCTTTACCCTTCTCACATTTCAAGAATTTATCTACTGCAGTAGACTAGACAACATTTACCTCTAAGTCTTTACTATGATTCTTAGGGTTATCTATATTATTGTAGGTTGCAGTGGCCCGATTGGATTTAGATTTCGTAGAAGCAGTCGAGGCACTACAAGACTGTTGGGCCACAGATCTAATGATACCATTGATGGGTGGTGTATCTTTGGGTGTGGAAGATGCATGACTAGTTGAAGCCCACTGAGCACCACGTAAGAATTCATACAATGTGTCAGGTTGTGAATATGTAAGATCCAAATATTGGGCATGGACGATGGCTTGTTCCTCAGTTACACAGCCACCCATGGCTATGTCTTTATCGATAGGAGGGATGAATGATTTGGTAAACCATTCAATCAAAAGATGATCTAGAATTTCAAATTTGATGAGACGATGTCTACGGCTCCATTCACGGATATGGTTGGAGATATCAGTGGAAGTCGATTGTTGCAAAGATGTTAAGAGATGGGTTCTAGTCTCATATTAGACAGGAAATTGGAAATGGGTGAGGAAATCCATGACTAAAGTATTGAAGTCTTGAAAGGAACCTTGAGGGAGCTCGTTGTACCATTTAGCAGTAACAAGCATCAAAGTGCACTAGAAATTACACAACTAGACTAAATCATCTACCCAAGAGTTAGAGAAACACCAAAGGTGATAAGTCATAATGTGTGCTTGGGGGTCTTCTCTAGATTTACCTTCTAATTTGGGGCCATCAATAGGAATTTTGGTTGGTATTGAAGGCCAATATTGTGAGTAAAGTAGTGGGTCATTCATAAGCCTTGACACATTCGGTAATTTCAACGTCGCCAAAAATGGAAGTTGTGGGTTATATGGAGTATAGGGTCTTTGGTACATGCCAAACTGAGTATTCCAGCCTTGTTGATTTTGGGTTTGCGCCCATTGTGGTGTATTTTGTCCATAAGGCACTTGGCCATAAGGAGGTTGACCATATGGAGGTTGACCATAAAGAGGTTGACCTTACTGAGTGAAAACTGACCATACTGTTGTTGGTAAGGTCCTTGTTACATCTATTGCGACTGTAGCAATGATTGTTGGTAAGATCCTTGTTGGGATTGGTAAGAAATCTGTTGTTGCAACTGTGAGTAAAGCCCTTGTTGGGGTTGAATAGGGATGTGTTTTTGTGGTTGCTGATAAAGTCCCTCTTTGGATTGGTAAGAAACATGCAATTGTGGTTGCGGGTAAGCAACTGCGGCGTTGGCTACGGGTAGGACACCGACGGATGCGGCTGCAGATAGGACACCTGCAGATGTGGCAGCAAATAGGACACCTGCAACTATGGCTTCGGGTAAGGTCCCTATTGTGGTTGAATAGGAATTGGTGGCCGTAACATTACCAATCCCATCAGCATATTTCATTTGAGGACCATACTTCATTTGAGGACCTGCATACTGATACATAGTTTCTAGATTTTGAGAGCCTGTAGGACTATAAGTTTGTTGATAGGAAGTTTGAGTTAAAGGGACTTGATGACCTTGTAAAGGGGTCGCTATAATGTTTCTTGATACAGATGGAATTGATGTTCCAACTGGGTTAGAAACAACGCCAATGGGTCAACTTGCCCCCAGAGGGGGTGTATAACTTCCATTATAAGCAGGAGGTACATAGGGCAGAGCATATTCCCTCCCAAACATTCGAACAAATGAAATTTTATGTTTTCCACTGACATAAGGAACCATAGTTACTATGGCTACGGTAGGAGGAGAAAAAAGATTAAGTGGAATGTGCGTTTCACTTACCGACATTGTACGTTGGGTAGGGGTTCGGGAAGTTACTGGCATGTTTGGGATAAAAAAGTAGGTAGTAGGTGTGACACCAGAGGACAAAATGGGATTTTGAAATTATGAAGTTGCACCAAAATTATCTAAAAAAGCATCGTCGAGAGAGTTATAACCCAACGGAAACAAGGGCATACGATAAGGAGGAGGTGTACTTGGCCATGCCATCATGTAGGGAGAAGAAACATAAGGAAATCCTTCAGGAGGAACAAGTGACAAAGGATCAATCTTATACTGGGAATGTGTGATGTAGGAGCATCTAGCTGACAGGGCAAAGACAAAAATGAGGGGGATATGGTTTCTGAAGAGGACTGCGAAATTAATTCATTGAGTGGAAAGCATACTTGTTTTATTTATTTATTACTTTTCTTTTATTAAGTTACCTAAAGATTATTGTAATAAGTTGTAATTAGGAGCAGTAATAATTAGTTAGAGCCATTGTTTCCAAACAGTTAATTTACTGTTGTAAAAGCATGAAAAGAAAATGTACTAGACAACCATGCAAAGTTCCATATGGGGAATAACTGATGTAACCAATTGAACAAACTAACAACAGTTAGGACGGTTTGTAAACAGTGCTATTAAAAAGTGATAAAAAGCACAATAGAGGGGTTCGGACTGAAGAAGAAATATAGAAAGGAAAAATACAATTTTCTGTGCACATACATCCCTACAACGTCCTAACCAATTGTGTAATACTTTGTATTAAATTACTGTGTAAAGATTGTTAATGCATTGTTACAGATCTTAAATAAAAAAGGGGAAATAATCAAATTCGGAGATAATCAAATTCGGAGGAGAAGTAACGGCGCCCAGCTGCAGGCGACTCAAACAAAATAACCAAATACACAACAAAGAAATCATTTATGTAATTACATATATACGAAGTCAGAATTCGCAATTCCAGTGGAGCGAACAACCACTGTAATACCAGGTATGCAAACTTACAAACATAATCAAATTCAATTCCAGAGTTGAGCTCATATACAGTCATCAAAATTATTGTTCATTTACATTCTATGCAAATCATAAGAACAAACCCAGTTCACGGACATGGGAACCATAACAATTACAAACAAAAACCAAACCCCATAAGTCCCCAAACTCATTCCTACGACCCAACGATGGTGTTACACGACTAAAGAACCAAACACAGACAGCGGCTCGAGGCCAACAACAACATCAACCCACACACCGAAGGCTAAGGACAAGAAAACCACAAATGAACAAAACGACACTACCCGGATTTCATTTGGGATAGCTGAGTGTCCAAGCGCCGAAACCCTCGGGTGGCTCTACCTGCAAGGGAAACCACCATACGAGATTAATTACAGTGGAAACGTAATGCAGGGGAACTAGAAAATTGAACAAACAAATACTATACAGAGAATTCGTTTACTTGATAGATAAGCCGTGACTGCAACCATACCTTCGGATTGTCTTCCTGCTCATGAGGAGCCGAAGACGTTAGGTCCAGGTAGAAAAATGAGTATAAATATCCAGCATAGAAAGGGAACTTACCAGGTAAGTTGGTGGAGGAACTAACGGAGAACGCCACCATAATTTTGTCGAGATTGTGTATGAATCGAACCAATTCTGAAGAATGAGACCAAGAACCATATGACCATCAACCAACACACAGAGGCAACAAATCGTGAAAACACAGGCGACAAATCGAGTAAAGGACGCACAGAGGTAGAGACCCATTAAAGCCGACACCAAATACACAGTAACAATCAACATACAAGTAGAATACCCGAAGAAAAACAAACTTACCAGGGTTTCAACAATTTACCAGGTGAACGGAATACTCCCAAGTCAAATCCCGAACCATTGAAGTCGTGAAGACCACCGAGAGCATGCAGCTCGAAGAAACCAAAGCAACAAAACCCCGAACAAACCAAAGGAACCCACATTGAAGCCGTGAAGGCTACCAGGAGCTCGTAGCTCAAAGAACCAGGCGGACAAGCCTCAAACCAAAACAGAAGCATCATAGTGAAATTGCAAGGGGTCGTCGAGAGCTCACAGAGTAAATGACCGGGAGAAATAACAATAACCAAATGAGCGCGAGGGTGGTGAAACCCTATACCAAGGTGGAGTTTTAGAATTCTGAGGAGGGACAGATGTCCACCAAATACATAACCAGCGTACCATTACCGTAAACCAATTCAATTAAAAGCAGATTGAAAATCAAATTGTCATATATCTGAAATCTTGTGATTAATAATATTAGCTGTCAGTACACCATCAAGTGGAGCGCATCGACAGCGGGACCACGTGGGCTAGCCCCGTCAAGTGGTATCAGAGCAAGAAGTTGAGAAAAAAAAGAGGTAGATGGACATTCAAAGACGAGGACGTAGAAGAGGTGTGCGCAGAGTAGCAGATGAGGGCTTGAGGGTAGAGTTGAGAGTCCTTACTGCTCGCTTAGAAGCAGTGGAGGTAGGAAGAAGAAGAGACACAGAACTTGGGGATGATAATGAAGAAGAAACGGTAACTGCTACGGATGGATCAAGGGAAGAAACCCCGAAGTTGAGACTGTTGAGATCAGTACTATTAGCTAGCAGCAAACCCAAACCTGAGATCCCTAACTATGATGGCAGTCTATCCGCAGATGTTCTACTGGATTGGGTAAGTGAGTTAGATAAGTATTTTGAAAACGAAGAGATCAGTAAGGACAAAAGAGTTAGATTTGCTGCAACCAAGTTAAAAGGCACGCTGCTTTATGGTGGGATAGTGTCCAAGAGGATAGGAAGAGGATGAACAAGCTACCGATAAGGAAATGGCCAAGGATGGTGGAAAAACTGAAGGGCAGATTTTTGCCTAAAGACTATCAGGTCGAAATTTATCGATGAGTGTAGAATTTAAGGCAGAAAGGTATGACCGTAAAGGAATACACAGAGGAGTTTTATCATGTAAACTTGCGGGCTGGTTATATTGATGATACTCTAGAGAAGACAGCGAGATACGTGAATGGATTGAGGCTGGAAATACTGGATGAGATCAGTATTCTCTCTCCACGATATATAGAAGAAGCTTTTCAGAGTGTTGTAAAGGCTGAAGAAAAAATTAACAGGAAACTGAATAATAGGAGAGGACAAGGAAATGGCAAAGGACGAGGACAGTCCTACGACAGAGGGAGAACTACCACTAACAGTGAAGAAAGCAGCAGCTCCAGAACTCCAGGGACAGTAGAGAAGGGAGATAGCACTAGACGAGGTCAGCCATATCAGCGGGGAAGAGGAAATGGTCGCAGAAGAGGGAATAATGTCCAGTGCTACAGGTGCCATAGGTGGGGGAACAGATCCTTCGAATGCCCGGAAGCCGAGCATGCTGGCCAGAGGGGAGCATTTGTTGCGCAACCTGAGGAAGCTGAAGCACAGCCCCGGGAGGTAGAAAATTTGGCAGAAACAAAAGAGGCTTTAGTTTTAAACAAAGTGTTGTTGAAGCCAGCCAAGGAGATGGCTGAACAGACCCAACAGAAGACACTGTTCCGAATAGTTTTCAAATCACATGGGGAGTGTTGTAAATTAATCATAGACAGTGGAAGTATAGATAACTTAGTTGCCATTGAGATGGTGGAAAATCTGGGATTGAAGCGACTTAAGCATCCCACACCTTACAAGGTGTCGTGGCTACAGAAAGGCCACCAACTATTAGTTGATAAACAATGCGAGGTTGAATTTCATATTGGCAAATACCAGGACAAGGTTGTCTGTGATATTATGCCAATGGAAGTATGCCATATACTGCTAGGGAAACCGTGGCAGTATGATCAAAAGGTGATGCACAATGGGAAGACGAATTGTTACAAATTTGTGAAAGATGGAGTCAAGCATACGCTTGTACCCATCCAAGAGGAGGATGCAATAGAATCAAGTGGAACAAAAGCATTTTTAATGGGAGGAAAATAGTTTGTTAAGAAGATTAAGGAAAACGAGGTGAATTATGCGATTGTAAGAAGGACAAGAACAGTGTTGCTAAACACAGAAAAGTCAGAATTGCCTACAGAGATTTAGGAGCTATTGGAAGAATTTAAGGACATTGTAGTGGACGATTTACCAGATAAGTTTCCTCCCAAGAGAAGCATTAGCCATCATATCGATTTCATACCTGGAGCAAGCCTACCGAACAAGGAAACATATAGAATGAGCCTGAAATATAATGAAGAGATTCGTAAACATGTGCAAGAGGTTCTAGATAAGGGACTGGTCAGAGAAAGTTTGAGCCCTTGTGCGGTACCAACAGTACTCATACCCAAGAAGGGTGGAGAATGGTGGATGTGTACGGATTCACGAGCTATCAATAAAATCACTATTCGGTACAAATTTCCCCTACCCAGAATGGATGACATGATGGATTGTCTTAGCGGGGCAGCTTACTTCACGAAGATTGATCTGAAGAGTGGATATCATCAGATCAGGATTAGAGAAGGAGATGAGTGGAAGACAGCTTTCAAGACTAATGAAGGGTTGTACGAATGGCTAGTCATGCCATTTGGATTAAGCAACGCTCCTAGTACTTTTATGAGATTGTGAGATGTTAAAAGAATTTATTGGCAAGTTTGTGATAGTTTATCTTGACGATATTTTGATTTTCAGTAGAACGAAAGGAGAACACCTTCAACATGTTCGAAGGGTGTTAAAGAAGTTGCAGCAGAACAAACTGTTGATAAACTTAAACAAATGTACTTTCCTACAGAAGGAACTGGTCTATTTGGGGTTTATAATTGTGGAAAATGAATTGAAGATGGACCCAGAAAAGATTGCGGCAATCATAAATTGGCCATCACCAACGAGCTTCTTTGAGGTACGTAGTTTTCATGAACTGGCAAGTTTTTATGGGAAATTTATTAGGAACTTCAGTGAAATCTGCGCGTCGATGCTAGACACCATCAAAAAGGCCAGTCAGCCTTTTTGTTGGATCAAAGCAGCGGAGGACAGCTTTCAGCTTTTGAAGCGGAAGATTACAGAGAGGCTAATCTTGAGGCTGCCTGACTTTAACAAAAAATTTCAGGTTCGATGTGATGCAAGTGGGACAACTATTGGTGTTGTGCTCAATCAGGAAGATAGACCGGTGGAATTCTTTAGCGAGAAATTAAATGATAGAAGGCAGAAATACTCCTCGTGTGACAAGGAATTTTATGCCGTGGTCCAAGCTTTAAAGCATTGGAGACACTACCTGCTGGGCAACGAATTTGTATTATTTTCTGATAATTCAGCATTACAATATGTAATGCAGCAACACAAATTAAACCATAAGCACACCAAATGGGTAGAATACTTGCAGAGTTTCACTTTCATGCTAAAACACATTAGTGGGCAAGCCAATAAAGTGGCAGATGCCTTGAGCAGAAGAGCTTTGCTCTTACAGGAAAGCAGAATACAGGTGATGGGATTCGAACATCTGAAGGATTTGTACTAGACCGACACAGACTTTAAGGAAGCTTTTGAAGCCTGCCAAAATCCTGTGTTGAGGAATACAAGTCCATGGTTTGACTACAATTTGCAGGAAGGACTATTGTTCATAGGTGGACAGTTATGTATCCCGGACTGTTCGATGAGAGAAAATATAGTACGGGAGAAACATAGTGGTGGTATAGCCGGTCATTTTGGCATAGACAAAACTTTGGAGCAGCTCGGACACTTTTATTACTGGCCCAGAATGCACAGGGACGTACAACGATATGTGAACAAGTGTAAAGTCTGCCAACTAGCGAAAGGATACAGTCAGAATACCGGACTTTACACGCCACTACATGTTCCGAGCAGGCCATGGGACTCAGTCAGCATTGACTTTGTCTTCGGACTGCCTAGGACGCAGCAGGGGTGTGACTCGGTGATGGTGGTGGTAGATAGATTTTCAAAAATGGCTCATTTTATTCCTTGCCAAAAAACTAGTGATGGCACGTACATAGCTCACCTGTTTTTCACGGAGGTTGTTAGATTACATGGCCTACCCAATTCTATCGTTTCTGACAGGGATGTAAAATTCACAAGACACTTTCGGCGCACCCTGTGGAAAGAGTTGGGCACGCAATTGAATTTCAGCTCTACGTATCATTCGCAGACTGATGGACAAACGGAAGTGGTGAACAGGAGTTTGGGAAATTTATTATAGAGTTTGACTGGGGAAAATTCACGGTTATGGGATCGTGCTCTCGCCCAAGGGGAATTTTCTTATAACGATTTTCCCAATCGCAGCATGGGACATAGCCCATTTCAAATATTGTACAACATGCATCCTCGGGGAATACATGAATTGCGAGATTTGGGAAAATTAGAACGTAGAAGCGCAGATGGAGAAGATTTTCCTGAAGCAATGAGCGAACTACATGAACATGTAAAATTAAAATTGCAAGACAGCATACAGAAATACAAGCAACAAGCAGATTCAAGGCGAAGAGAAGTACAATTTAATGTTGGAGATGAGGTCCTCGCGCACTTGCGCAAGGAACGATTTCCTAAGGGCGCGTATAATAAATTAAAATTTAAAAAAACTGGTCCCTGCAAGATCTTGCGTAAATTTTCAACCAAGGCCTACAAAATTTAGTTTCCACCTGATATAGGCATATCAGCTATTTTCAATGTGGCGGATTTGTTCCCATATACTGCCCAAGCAGAGGAAGACAGTGTGGTACGGCCATAATGGGACACCCAGGTTGGAGACAGTTCTTGGATGAGGCATATGCCTTCGGCTCAATCCCATGAGATTGAAGGGATTCTCAGTACCCAGGTAGCCAAGAAGACACGTAGGAAGGAATATCTACGATATCTTGTCAAGTGGAGAGACCATCCAATGGAGGACAGCTCATCGCTCGACGTGGCGCAGATATGGAAGGTTGGCTATTCGGTGGAGGAGCTCATGGAACGAGCCATGATTTTCTTTTATCTCGGGAGCCTGATGCAGGAGCATCTAGCTAACAGGGCAAAGACAAAAGTTAGGGGGATATGGTTTCTGAAGAGGACAGAGAAATTAATTCGTTGAGTGGAAAGCATACTTGTTTTTTTTATTTATTACTTTTCTTTTATTAAGTTACCTAAAGATTACTGTAATAAGTTGTAATTAGGAGCAGTAATAATTAGTTAGAGTCATTGTTTCCAAACAGTTAATTTACTGTTGTAAAAGCATGAAAAGAAAATGTACTAGACAACCATGCAAAGTTTCATATGAGGAATAACTGATGTAACCAATTGAACAAACTAATAGCGGTTAGGAAGGTTTGTAAACAGTGCTATTAAAAAGTGAGAAAAAAGCACAATAGAGGGGTTCGGACTGAAGAAGAAATATAGAAAGGAAAAATACAATTTTCTGTGCACATACATCCCTACAACGTCCTAACCAATTTTGTAATACTTTGTATTAAATTACTGTGTAAAGATTGTTAATGCATTGTTACAGATCTTAAATCAAAAAGGGGAAATAATCAAATTCGGAGATAATCAAATTCGGAGGAGAAATAACGGTGCCCAGCTACAGGCGACTCAAACAAAATAACCAAATACACAACAAAGAAATCATTTATGTAATTACATATATACGAAGTTAGAATTTGCAATGCCAGTGGAGCAAACAACCACTGTAATACTAGGTATGCGAACTTACAAACATAGTCAAATTCAATTCCAGAGTTGAGCTCATATACAGTCATCAAAATTATTATTCATTTACATTCTGTGCAAAGCATAAGAACGAACCCAATTCACGGACATGGGAACCATAACAATTACAATCGAAATCCAAACCCCATAAGTCCCCAAACTCATTCCTACGACCCAACGACGGTGTTACATGACTAAAGAACCAAACACAGACAATGGCTTGACGCCAACAACAACATCAACCCACACGTCGAAGACTGAGGACAAGCAAACCACAAGTGAACAGAACGACACTACCTGGATTTCATTCGGGATAGCTGAGTGTCCAAGCGTCGAAACCCTTGGGTGGCTCTACCTGCAAGGGAAACCACCAGACGAGATTAATTATAGTGGAAACGGAATGCAGGGGAACTAGAGAATTGAAGGAACAAATACTATACAGAGAATTCGTTTACCTGATAGACAAGTCTTGACCGCAACCATACCTTCAGATTGTCTTCCAGCTCACGAGGAGACGAAGACATTAGGTCCAGTTAGAAAAACGAGTATAAATATCCAGCATAGAAAGGGAACTTACCAGGTAAGTTGGCAGAGGAACCGACGGAGAACGCCACCATAATTTTTCCAAGATTGTGTATGAATCGAAACAGTGCTGAAGAACGAGACCAAGAACCATATGACCATCAAACAACACACAGAGGCAACAAATCGTGAAAACACGTGCGACAAATCGAGTAAAGGACGCACAGAGGCAGAGACCCATTAAAGCCGACACCAAACACACAGTAACAGTCAACATACAAGTAGAATACCTGAATAAAAACAAACCTTACCAAGGTTTCAACAATTTACCAGGCGAACGGAATACTCCCAGGTCAAATCCCGAACCATTGAAACCGTGAAGGCCACCAAGAGCATGCAGCTCAAAGAAACCAGAGCAACAAAACCCCAAACAAACCAAAGGAACCCACATTGAAGCCGTGAAGGCTACCAGGAGCTCGTAGCTCAAAGAACCAGGCGGACAAGCCTCAAACCAAAACAGAAGCATCACAGTGAAATTACAAGGGGTCGCCGAGAGCTCATAGAGCAAATGACCGGGAGAAACAACAATAACCAAATGAGCGCGACGGTGGTGAAACCCTATACCAAGGTGGGGTTTTAGAATTCCAAGGAGGGATATATGTCCACCAAATACATAACCAGCGTACCATTACCGTAAACCCATTCAATTAAACGCAGATTGAAAATCAAATTGTCATATATCCGAAATCTTGTGATTAATAATATTAGCTGTCAGTACACCATCAAGTGGAGCGCATCGACGGCGGGACCACGTGGGCTGGCCCCATCAATTTGAGTTCCAGAAGTTTCCAAATAAACCTCTTAGGATGTTAACCCTACAGGTGGGTTATCACCTTTTGTTGCCATGGTCGGGAATAATTCTCGATTGGGAACTTAAGTCGTTATGGCAGAAGGAATCACAGGTACGTTGGAAGTCTCAAATGGACGATACAAATGTTGGGGCAATAAATACACATAAGAATATGATTCAAAGAGTGGATTAGGAGGAAAAAGCAAGAAATCTGAAATAGGTTGAGGACTAGCTAGAGGAGAGTCCTAAGATGAGCCTACCGACTCTAGCGATGGTTGAGAAGCAAGGGGTTGGATACTTAGGAAAAGACAAATTTCAACACCTTAGTTTTCAAGGGATCCAAGCTCATTAGTATCGTAACCTACAACTCCTGGTGAATTAGGTGCATTAGCATCTCCATTGATATTCGGGGTCTCATTTGGAACTCTTGGTGTTTCTGCGACGATGTCTTTTAAGGAAATGAATTAGAAAAGCATGTTGGTGAATTCTTTGGGCTTAAATCCAATTTTCTGATTAACCATTAATGTTTGAGGACAAAAGGAGGTTTTCGTTTCATAGTTGAGCCATAGGGATCTGATGCGCAGTGTGCCAAAATAGTATGCCGATGAGCCATCGGGCTTTGGGTTGTTTGCTTTCGAGGTGGTGGAACAGAAGTGACCTATAGAAAAATAAAAATGAGGAGAGAGAGTCAACTTATGAGTTGCCATGCAACTAAGAGTTAAAATTTGTTACACTAAAACTACCTTATAACCACGCTAGAACCGCATTGCACTTGGGCAGTGTCATGATCCTGCATACTACTTGTATCCATCGGGTTCGCCTTGAGGATGTAGTTGCCCAGGGGCTAGGGCGAGGCAGAGATAAGGGCACATTAGCCACCGAAGGGATGAGAGCCTAGGAAGGAGGGGGATGAGCCACATGTGTGCAAGGAAATGGTGGGGACGAGGACCTGACGGAAGGAGAGTTAGACGGGGAAGGCACAGGGGAAGAATATGAGAGGATATTGGGTGAAAAATCCAAGCACAGAAATCTAGTAAGGCACCCGAGAGAGGAGACACCATGGCTCTCGTGAGAGGAGAGCTAAGCAATCCAGGCAGTCGCTTTCGTTTTCTCTTGGGCATGCTCCTTTAACTGACACACAAGGAGATTCTTCAGTACCTAAAGCATTGGGCAACCCCAATGCAATTCAACTTCCTCCATAACTAGGACTTCCCTGTGTATGGAGTCAAGAATCCCACTATCAAACAGGGTGGCGATAGTAGCATCATTGAAGTTACTGGGAGGACACCCGAGACCTCTCTCTTTGCCAGCATATCTTCCTTGCCCCTTTTCCTGGTTCATGGTTATGTAGAGTAAGGTTGAAGACATGATGCCAAAAAATTCGCTGAAAGAGAATGTTGGAGGGAGAATGCAGACTGGCTAGGGGGTTGAGCATGAGGCCAGGGCGTGAGGATGGGGGATCTCATACTCAGCACCTAGTTTGTGTGAGTTGGAGTACATGAAACATGTGTGGAGGGTGAGCCAGGTGAGAGTTGCATGTTGGGCGTCTTGGAGTGAGAAGCTATGATCACGGGGTCATCCTGATTCGGGAAATTAATATTTTTAAACGTTATTAAAATTATTAATTTTTTAGTAGTTAATAAGTTATAAATAAAATCAATTATTTTTTTAATAATAAATAAATAGTATAATTAAAATTAATTAATTCAAAATAAAAATTATATATTTATTTACTTAATAAAAATAATATTCAATATAAATATTCATATAAAATATTTATATAAAATTATTGATATTAATATTAATTAATTTAAATTTTACTATAGTAATTATTAATACAATATATTAATAAAATATAGAAATTTTAAAAAAATATTTAAAATAAATTGAAAGCCTTAATCCTAAAATAAAAATAAAAATAAAATGATTTATTTTTTAATATAATTAAAAGAATATATAAATTTAAATTTAAATTTAAATGAGATATCAAAACAAGTGATCATACACATAAAAATAATGAATATATATAATAAATAATATACATAAGTTTCTAAAACATAACGAAAAAATATTAGTATTTTCTATGAAATAAAGAAATTATGAATTTTTTAAAATATTATTTTTAATATTGATTAAATCAGTGTTGATAATATCGCCGAGATATTGGCGATATTCAGAAATATCGGGATATTTTCGGCGAGCCAAAATATCGCCGACCAAATATCGCGATATTTTATGGTTTTGAAAATATCGCGCGATTTCCGATATATCGTCGATATCTCGGAAAACATCGCGCGACGACGGAAAATATCGCCCGTGACAGTGAAATCTTTCCGCGCGGCCTATAAAATTCGATTTTTGGTTTTTTTCATGTCATTTTGTTTTTCTGAGCGCTGGAGAAGGAATGTGGGTGCTGCCGAGGAGGGTTTGAACGTTCCATAGCCATTATTGCCAATTTGCCACCAACAACGAAGATTTCTCTAAGCTGCAAGTGCCAAGAACAGTGAGACATCTCATTCTTCCCTACAATCATTTTGCTTGGTTTTTGTTTTCCATTTCAAAATGTAAGGGTTTTAAATTTATCATCATAGTGTGTAGGAAAGAGATGCATTGAAACTCTTTGCAAAACATAGTGATTCTCATAACAAACATATATTCCAAACATTAATTGCTACATCTGTTTCAAAAGATTGCACAAGTCATCAAGGTTTGTCACTATGTTTTCTTGCTGCCATCATAGATCACTTTTAGTGCCAAATTATTACCACTGTTAAGATTCTTCAATTGGTGATGGAAGGGAAGGCTATCGGTATCCTATTCCTAGAGAAAAAGAAACAACTTCACAGTAGATTAGAATGGAATGAAAATACTGGACAGTGGATAATTAAGTAACGAACTAGTTTACATGTTCTAATTTTTTGATCCATATATGACCAAAATCAGTAAAATCATGACCAAAACCAGTGAATATATGACCAAAATAGTTCCAAAAAATAGAACAGTTAGACAATTCCTTCACGTGACAATTTTTTTACCTTCTTGTTGAAGTGCATTTTGAATAATAATTGAAGTAAATGGCTGATCTCACTAAAACAGATTGAAAATCCATTTCTATTTCACATCAGATTGGAACTATTAACTTAAGAAACTCTCCATGGCACATGCCACTATTATGGCCATACATCATCATCGAGCTACTTAGAGGATCATTGTTGCCAGGAGATTCAAGCTCACTGTGATGTGTCACATGATACATCTATATCAGGCCTATATCATTGTCAAGTCATCATCAGGTTCATATCATAGGTGATATAATAAGTGATATACAGTCACCTCATTTCCTTGGCATATCATTTTCAATTTTGCATTTTTAGGCTCTTTCATTGCTTGGCATCTTTGGTTAAAGTGGCAATTATTGCATGATACAAGCTCATTGCCCTCTTAACTTTTAAGTCTACTCTTTTTTTCATGCCCATTGAAAAATTGCAAATTTAGAAATAATGTAGCAAAAAAAGTTAAAGTTGTTTTGTAAAATGATGTGGTTATTTGTAATTTTGTATTACTTATTAAGTTACTAATTCCAATTTTTTTTTGGTGCTCTAGGTTTCCTTTTGAGTTAGCGGCTAGCCGACTACAAAATACAAATATGCCAAAAGCCTTGGACCCATTTTGGGAGTATGGGAGCCCTGATGGTGGGACAAATCGTGCATATCTTACATGCAAATTGTGTGGGACCAAGATGACAGGTGGGATTACACGACTGAAATTCCATCTTGCTAGACTCAGTGGACATGATGTTGGGGTTTGTACAGTTTCTAGTCTGGCGCTTATACAAAAATCTCTTGAGGCAATTGAAGAAAAGGACAAAAAGAAGGAAGAGGCGGAAAGAAACAAAGCTGAACATGCAGGTAGATCTTTCGGGATATCTTATCCTGATTTTGGTGTTGAGGATATTGGGCCTAGTGGCCCTAGTGGGAGGGGCTCCACAACTGGCACACCATCACATGCTACTGCTAGTGTGAGTGCAAGGTCATCATTTTTTGTTCCACGAACAGGAGCTGGAGCACAACCTGGCATAAAATCGCTTGTTAAAAAGAAGGAGAAGCAAGAAGCAGATAGAGTCATGGGGAGGTGTATTTTTTGGAGCGACTTACCTCTCAGCATCACAAAAACCAATCCATTTTGGCAGCCAATGTGTGATGCTATTGTTGTTGTGGGCCGAGGGTACAAAAGTGCCACATATGAGGAGTTGTGGGGGCCAATTCTTCAAGCAGAAAAACAGGACATCAACTCTAGATTGGCGGAGTTGAAAAAGACATGGGAAGTTACTGGATGCACAGTGATGTCTAATGGTTGGACAGATAGGAAGGGTAGGACCCTTCTAAATTTCTTGGTACATTGTCCTAAAGGTACCGTGTTTATTAAATCGTTGGATGCATCAAAACATATCAAAGTTGCAGCAACGATATGTGAGTTGTTAGATGGGTTCATTCAGGAGATTGGTGTGCAGAATTTGGTGCAAGTCATAACAGACAATGCAGCTAATTATGTGTCTGCCGGCAGAATGCTTATGGAGAGGCATCCCACATTGTTCTGGACTC
>APFE030235173.1:0-15131 GCA_000404065.3 Pinus taeda
AACCTGCATTCACTAACAATCAAATGATTACATAGCATTTGAATATCCCATAAAATAAAACATATTCAACATATAGACCAAGGAGTACATGAAACAACTCCATTAATAACAAATTGTTGAGAAGAATGGACTTATTTGTATTAATAGGAAACAAAAGAAACCATTACAACCTGAGCCTTGGTGTTGTGCAAGTTCCTCCCAGGGTCCAGCAAGAGTTTTCCTTTACTTTGATAAGCTCACCCACTTCCAAATGAAACAAGAAAGGATGGTAATCTCTCCTCACAAGCTTCTACAAGGAAGTCCTAATTCCAGCAGCATCTACCCTTTGGAATGTTCAGCTTTCAACCTCCCCTCCTCTGGCCCAATGCTTGTATTTATAATGTTCTAGAGGAAGTTAATCAGGTCCAACATCAATGGGATAAGCCCCTCTTTTGGATGGGGTAGCTCCTCTCTTGATGGGATAAGTTCCTCTTTCATAGGGATACATGAACCATATGGAGGCGCTCAATACACGTCAAACAATCTTCTAGAATGCTCTAGAAATGACCACAAGTAACTTTTTTAGGATGAAACTCATGCCTTTTGACCTTTACAGGAGTACGCACCCACCCCTTTACATACAGAGCGTACAGGTACGCAGGTATTGTGAACTTGGGATGCGTACACGTAGGTAAGGTAGAGAGAAACTGCGTACCCAGAGATAAACATGTTTTTAATGACTTTCTCTCTTTTTTGAAGTTTGACATGGAGAGCAGAGGTATGAGGCTTGCCAAGGAGGACAGTATGACTGTTGATGAAGCCATACTAACTGCAGATAGTCATGGTGACAAATTTTAGTGTAACATGGGGCCTAGACATCATAGATGATATCACTCCAAACTCCTCACAGCAGCACAAGTATATACTCACAACGAATGATTACTTCACCAGATGGACTGAAGTCATCCCGCTCCAAAAGGTGAACGAAGATGAGGTAATATCATTCATTGAGAAATTCATTATCAACAAGTATGGCATCCTTGACGCTCTCATTTTTTATAACACTTCGTACTTTTCATCTCTGAGACGACTGAGTTTTCCATTGATAATTCAATCCACATAAAGTATGTAGCAAACTATTACCCCATGGAAACGGAGTTGCACAGTCTTCCAATAAAAACCTTATCCGCATAATCTGCAAGTCAGTCACTGATAACTAGAGGAATTGGCACAACACCTTGACAAATGCCCTTTGGGCCAATAGGGTCACCCCTAAAGTGGCCTTAGGAAACTCCCCATACTTCCTCATCTATGTACAGGAAGCTATCTTGCCCCCAAACATTGCCCTTCCCTCCTTACAGCTCTCCCAAGCTTCAAGAGGAACCCCTTCAGCCTTGCTTCAAGAAAGGATCAACCAATTGATGAAGCTAGAGGAATTAAGGGATAAAGCCAGAATTAAATTCAAAAATAACCAAATGATTATAAAAAAATGATTTGATCATCATTTGGCAGGAGATAAAGATATCCAAGTAGGGGAGTTATTCCTAAAACGGGACAAGCTCAGTGAGCCAAGGGGTAAACACGCAAAATTCCAACACCTATAGCTGGGCCCATTACAAGTTGTTGCAAAAATTGGTCAAGGGACTTACAGGTTGAAAATGTTATAGGGAGAGACTAAAAAGCTCCCTGTTAATGGCAAGCATCTAAAGAGATACTTCCAGTATCCACCATATTGGTGGTTGCTTCCCGAGTAGATTAGAGTTCATTTCATTTTGCTGTTAGTTTAGTTGTATTTCTGTCCTTTCTTTTGTTTTGAATTACATTCCTTTTTAGCCAATTGATTGTAGTCCTCTAGTCTCATTCTACCTTTCAGATCTACCCTCATTCACTACTCTCGGCCTTTCCCTTCTTCATTAACTTGTTTATGATTCTGTTGTTCCTGAATCCATCATTTCCCCGCAAATCGAACAAACTTTCTATCAGCCCATGAGCACTTCAGAATAAGCAGTGGAATGTAAACCAAAACCCCACATGGGCATCTATTGGGAACTTTGTGAGATCTGTTGATAACTTGGATATCTGAAGCATGTAGGAGCATCTTTATAAAACAAAAAAAATGTATAACTATAGCTGGACTAGCATGGAGGAATGTTGTATTTAAATAAATCCCACTCAGACCTAGCATATACTTGCTTGTAAGGTTTACAATCATTCTCCATTGGTCCCATCCACTACAATAAATGGTCCAATACCTGTTACTCACAAGTAAACCTCCTTTCATGGGCTAAACGCATTGTCTCATACCCTATGGCAAATCTAATTGTGCTCTAGTCCTTGTGCCTAAAATTGGAAGGACTTATCTAAAAAGAAATGAAATGTCAAGTCCTTGTGCCAATCTGGAAGAATAGGTTGTTTGGGAAGCTGGTTAGAGTAAGGACTATTGCTGGGCTCAGAGTACCAGTTGAGACACCAAGCCCAACCTTGCTTAAGCAGTTTAAAAATATGGCATGATCTATGACTGCACCGCATTCAATCAATGAAAATATAGCACTTAAATTCTCATCTAAATTGTAAGATAAACATGTCTACATCAAGCTTAATAAGCAATAAATAGCTAAGGTACACACTTAAACAAGTATGGATAGACCAGTGAAGGCCCCAAAGGGATTTTTGGAAGTGGTAAATAGGTAAAGGAAGGTCAATAACCCCCATAATACTTCCATTGGAGAATGCCTGCCAAAATCATATCAGTAAGTAGAAGTTATTTATCTCTATCCCTCCTGAAGCTGTTAATGTTTAAGTGGAACCCATGCTTGTCCATCTTTATAGTTTTCATTTCAAGTTTATCTTAACATCCTGATGTTTTATTGATCTGAAGGTTATTTGGAAATAGAGATAACTAGTTCGCCCAACAGTTCGCCATTTGTTGTGGCCACAACTACCACCTTATTAAAACATGCTCTGACAACAAATTTTTGAATGGGTCCCCTAGAAGTTTGATTTTTCATTTGTTGGAATGATCTGTTTCATCACAAGGATGTTAACTCTTTATCAAGTTAGATTTTCCATGTATGATTTCTAAGACATTGAATAAACCTCCGCAGCAATGGTTGATTCCTGACATGGCCTAGCCCTTTATTCACTCCATCCATCAGGACCTTTTAATCTTCACAAACATGCATGATACGTTTATGCCCATACAAACAATCACCCCTACCCTTATCATAATCATCGGTGCACTGAACTTGCTAAATCTTCCATCACGTCCTTTTGCTATCATAATTCCTCATAACCAAAATACTCCAGAAAATAGGTGTAAACCCTTTTGGGCCCATCACAAATAACACAAGGCATTCATGGCTTCTAGACCTAACGGGTCTTATTAACTCAAATGTATATATTTCGAGTCCGAAGCCCATCACAATTTTCTATCGGCCAAGCCCCAAAGCTATGTGTATAAAGAGCGCGTATATCTTCAAACCCACCGATTATTATGGATTGGAGTGTATAGCATTTCAAGTTTGGCCTTTGGGCCAAATGTGGTTTCTCCATATATTCCTTTGTTCTCAAAAAAACATTGAAACCCTAGTTTTCAAAGGCAAGTCTATATTCTGGGCCCGATGACACTATTAACCACACTTCATATATATGTCAGGTCTGAAGTCCCATCACATATCGCATATCAATGGAGCCCGGGCATTATACACAATATGCATAGCGATATGGTAGACCCGCCGAGCCTATCAAATATGGTATATATATTTTCGGGTCTGAAGTCTCGTCGTATATCGCAATGGGTGGAGTCCCAGGCTTGGGCATATTGTGATATGTGATATGATGGAACTGAAGATATTTATACACCCTGATATATAAAATTTGAGGTCCGGCTTGAGTGATCAGGCCGGGATTTTCTTTGTTTTTTTGTTTTTTCCAAATTTTCCAAAATAACAAAGGGATCAGGTTTTCGATGTAAAAGATGGGCCTGTGGAGTCCCGATGGTGTAATTGCACATTGAGGAAGTAGAATGCATGGGCACTGCAACCCACAGAGGAGCCGATACTTGATTGCGATTAAGTGAAGCCCTCGAAAACTGTGCCAAGCCTATGGATTGAGCGGGAAATTGTGCATTGCCTGTGTTTTATGCTTAAATCCTTG
The DNA here is from genome assembly GCA_000404065.3 of Pinus taeda. Lineage (NCBI taxonomy): Eukaryota > Viridiplantae > Streptophyta > Pinopsida > Pinales > Pinaceae > Pinus > Pinus taeda. The sequence continues at coordinate 4,135 of APFE030235173.1, forward strand.
TTCACACTTGTTCTCGTAGTTTTATAAAACTAATGAAGATAGCATTTACATCTTGATTGAACATTTATCTTTTATTTTTCACAATCATGAAACTAATGATAAATATCTCTACAGACGATAAATAAAGGCACAGGAGTGGATCTGGTAGGAGGTAAAGGCGCTGCATATCTAGATGACACCTCTACACCTCCAGTGTCGATACTACAAAGACGAAGCTTGCAGAAAGGTCCATGAACTACCATGATGCATTAATGAAGTCCCACTCTATGTTGAAAGGGAAGTGCAATGCTGATCCATCAATATGCCACTCCCTCCAGGAATACCTCAAAGCATGCCAGGTGTGGGAGGACAGGCACGGCTTCTTCAGTTTTCTCCAAGAAATGACAGTGAATAATAGCTGTTCCACATAGGTGCAACGAAATGATATATAGCCATTCTCTTTTCCATCAACACCCATTCGCTCCCCCTAGGAAGTAGAACGCTCCACCAAAGGCGACCTCAGCTTGTCAGCAGTTTCACCAACTGTCCGCATTTGGATATGTTGATCTATGTAATGTACAGAGGGGAGATCAAAGGTCATGGAGGATGAAGGGTCATTGAGAGCTGCATAAGTATTACCTCAAGAGAGGGGAAGGGGCTTTTTTGGCTTGGAGAAAAACAATTTTGATTTATTGTGAATAAAAGGGACTGTTTGGTTCAAGGAGGAGCCATAGTTTCAAACTCATAGTATTGTTTTGGACAGAGTGTTATTACTAGCATGAATGTAAATGTGATTTGTATTTATGCATATTGATGACTTACAATTCACTATTAGTCTTGTTAAATTGAATGTGATTTAGTTTCATGGTTAACTTGTGAATGGTCTCTGATTTTAAACTAAGTTAAACATCAATTGCAAGTTTTAATTCCATAGAAGAATCTGGATTCCTATATGAGTGATTAGGTTGTAACTTAGCTTTAATAAAATCTTGTCCAATTGTGAATTTAGTGATTGATTCATTTGGACTTGATGTTTAATCTTCTTTATCACACTCTTGCCAAACATATGTATGATGTTTAAACCTCTGTATTATGCTATTGCAGGATAGACTAGGATAGCTAAGAATAGATTAGAGTAGTTAGAAGTAGTATAGATAGGATTTAATACATAAAGGTTAGTTGTTTTATTTTTTTGATTTAATTGAAGTCTTCCTCCTAGAAGCAACCTTTTGATATGTTCAAATAGTTTACGGGGTCTTTTAGAACCCGTTGGAGCTAGCCATTCCAAACGAAAGCAGGTCTAATTAGGGCTTGCGATAAGGTTAGTTGCCCTTGTTGGCATAGTGCACATTAGCCATGTCAACACTACCAAACTAAAATATTTTTTCGTGGTTACCTCCGTCGATCTCCTCGTCAACCTGGGACATTATGGAGGATAACAGAGGGCATGACAACTAGGTTGTGCCAAGGTGTTCTAGTGAATGTAAGGTTCCCAAGTCATGGAAAAATGCAATGCTAGTTGTGAGATCATGACTACCAAGGTGTGTTAGGGAATGCTAGGGCATGTTAAGATGTGCCAGATAGAATGAAGACATGTCAAACAAGCTAAGATGTGACAAGTGCTAAGGCATGCCAAGATGTACAAGGGTTCCAAGTCCTTGCCTCCTCTTCTTCCATATGCTATCCACTTATGACATTTCTTTTGCAATATTTGGTGCATTTGACAGTTATAGGTCATTTATAGGTTATAAATGTCTTCAGAGTTTCACTTCTAATTGAGTATTGAACTGAACATATTGATTCTTTTATACACAACTATTTTTCCCTCCACCCAATTTTCATAACTTCAATAACCATTAGGTAGGGACTTACTGCTTCGATGTTGCTTTGCTTGTTTAGTAAAATATTTCCGAGACTTTAATTTATTGAAAGTTGTAGAATTTACAATTTATGAAGTTTCAAGGTCTAATTTTTAAAAATATAATTCTCTAAAGGGTGTTAGCTCAATGGAAGAGCACCTACTTTACAAGCGGGAGGTTGGTGGTTCGATTCCATCATGCCCTGACATCCATATGGAATGGTGACGATCAAATTTTGGTGACAGAGGCTCTTTCGACCATCACCAATGAGCTTTGGTGACATTTTTCATCCCTCAACAAAAATATGAAATGGTGACAGTCAATGAATGCCACCATATATACACATCAATAATGACGACCCTCAAGAGTCCGTAACCATAAATCGTTGTTGTTGATATGAAATGGTGACAGTAATTGTCTGTCATTATAGTCATTATTCACGACGGACCTTGAATGTCACCACAACACCTATATTTCTAGCATTGTAGCTTTTGGTGACGGTCAATGAACGTCACCATATATATGCACCAATAGTTATGGTCATTAAAGGTCCATCACAATAAATCATTATTGTTCATATGAAGTGGTGATCCTCAATATCTGTCACTATAATCAATATTCGTGGCGGACCTTGAATGTCACCATAACACCTATACTTTTGGTGACATTCAGTTTTTCGTGTTCGAGACTATGGTCCACCGTCATTTCTCATATGCAATGGTGATGGTCGCTAAAAATCATTATAAATCATTATTAATGATGAACTTTGAATGTCACTACAACATCTATACTTTTAGCGACGCCACCTTTGGTGACGCTCAATTTTTGGAGACAGAGGCTATGGTCCATCACCAATGCTCATATGAAATGGTGAAGGTTGTTATCTGTCATTATAAATCATTATTGGTGACAGAATTTGTATGTCACTACAACACCTATACTTTTGGTGATGCCACCTTTGGTGATGTTCAGTTTTTGGTGACGAATTCTCTTTTGACCATCACCAATGAGCATATGGTGACATTTTTCACCCCTCACCAATGTCCTTTTTCTTGTAGTGTTTCTTTCATAGTCTGTTCGTAGAACCTTGTACAAATATCTTTCCATTGAAGGAAAAAAAGTTTCATTTGCATATAGCTAGGTTTTCTATTGATTTCTTTTGCATCCAGAACATCATAAAGTTGCACCTCCATTTTACCCCTAACCTAAGAAAATACATTAAAATCAAGCACTTAATTTAAAATTAGCTAGAATTATTTTTATTTGTCATAGTAACATCAAGTAATGTAGGTCATATTAGGTCACTCCAAATTTAAACATAGAAGTTGATTAAAAGAGTGAAATCTAGTATCGTGAAGTTGACCGGAAATCTCTTTTCTTTTGTGAGTTAAGCATGAGGGTGAGCGAAGGAAGGAAACAGAGATACCCCCTCTCTGATTTGTTGGATCCCGACCAAAGATTGTTCTGCCTGGCTGCCGATACGAACTAGTGACCTTAGTTTCCTTTCCTAGGGACCACATATGTGACTACAGGGGGGAATATTGCGGTACTTGAGGTAGATGTTGTATCACTCTCATCAGTACTTCTTGAGGGTGCCCTTATGAATCTTGGGTACTTGCATCAACAAAGGATTTTGCTTGGAGTTCAACGTAATTGTTTCTATTACCTTTTCTGGTAGCCTTGGGTTGGAATTATCCCAAACTATCTTCAGAAGGTCCTTTATATCGCTTGCTTTTATTTGACTATGAGTGATACTATTGAGCATACTCCTATTTCAGTTCAAGGAGGAGGTATTATTGCTATATCTACTATCACTCCTAGTACTGCAATATTTAGCTCTACTTCCATTCCATCTTTGAATGGGGGCACCCAAGCTTTGTCTTCCCACACTAGTTCCTTCCCCTTTGGGATGCCTTCTAGGGCAATTCCCTCAGTTGCTCTATCAATCCCATCAGGTGATTTTGTTGCGAACAAGTTCCCCCAAGAGCGTTAGTCGGGGCTAAAATCCCATGTTTTGGGGAAATTTTGTAATAAAGTTGTAAATTCCCCACATTTTGTGGTCGCATAGTGGGAAGGTCACAAGATTCATAAAGGGATGTCTGCCCTTATTTTGTAAAGTGTCAAGTCGGTTGTAAAGACCTACCCATGGTCTGAAAACCATGGGATTGTATAAAAAGGAGCTAAGCAAGTAAGCTCTAAGTAGCTTTGTAATTCTTGGTAGTGAGTTCTAAGTGTTCTTGAGTCTTAGCATAGGTAGAGGCTCTACACCTAAGTGCGCAGAGGCCTAGGGCAGAAGTCCGTAGCTGAGTGCACGAACCCTTGCAGCTATGTGCGCAAGGTGGATAGAGTCTGTATTAAACTGGAAGATATCAATAAAGAGAGGTATTCTGCAATTACTATGTATTTATTCTATGTTAATGCTTCTAATTATATTGTGATATGGGTTTATTTTACAGTGTTTATTTGATGCATGAATATATGTGATTATATCGGTTAATTAAGCACAAGTAAGAATATCATTTTACGTGACACTAACTGTAATTGATTGGTAAGATAAGTAAAGAACTTGAGATAACTTGGGAACCTATACAATACATTATCAAAGCAACGCGAAAGTACTTGAACCGCTAGTTAAGGTTGCACAAAGTTCAATCGTACACCTTCGTGGAGGTACTAAAGGGTGGGATAGAGGGTAGATCGATAAAGCCCTAAGGATTAGTGACTTACGCGAAGGCAGGAGCAAGGGGTATAAACCAACATCACGACCATCTCAGGGTGCAGAGATTTGGTTCCAACATCCCCCATACTGCTTCAGGTGAGAATTCGTTCTGCACTCTATGGGCTGACCATGAAAGTTCCAGTAGTGTAGGGATTTGTTTGGTTGACTAATGTTGAACCTGGGTTAGGGCCCACAAAGCCAACAACTGGTTCCATTGTTGGGACTAGAATCTACATGGGAGATGTGTGATGTCATATCACTAGAATCCAACTAAGAAATAGATCAAATATTGGTTGGATAGGAAGATCTAGGAATTCGCGGTGCAGGAGAACAGAAATCTATGGCTGACAAAGGAACAATGGCTATATAGGTACTTGTATACATAAATCCACAAAATCTTTTTTTGTTCCTTTCTATCTGAGTTATACGAGTGGATCGCAAAGCTAGCAGATAGTTAAGGAAGGTGGAGGGTTGATGGTCCTATTGTCTAGACCCTGTAGTTAGTACAAAGACTGGAAGCCTCTGAGGATAAAATTTCCCACGCTGTCAATCATTGGCTCGATCGTATCATAGGAGGATTTGTGATGGAATTCACTGTCAATACCTCAGTTAGTTATAGTGATATGGAGCGACGCTTTTTCAATGGTCTGCAAGGTAAGTACCTGAAGTCTTTAAATAATTGGATTAAGATGTTATTGTGTGAAAAGCAGGTTATGCAGCTACATTGATGTTTGGAGCTATGCAAAGTGGAAACACTTACAATGATGAAGGAAGAAAGGGTCCTAAATATATCCCATTGATTTCACCTACTGTGAGTGACCAAGAGGGAGTAGCGCAGGCTTCTCCACAAAGTGCAGTTCAGTTGATAAAACAAGGGTTCCCGCAACTAACACCTCCACCTACACCACCTCCACCTTCACCACCATCACCTGTGACTTCACCCACACCACCACCACCTCCACCACAGTTCAATATGGTGAATTCAATGAAGTTGCCTTTGTTTAAAGGCTCAGGAAATGAGGACCCGAACCAGTTCTAGTTCGTCATAAAATCTGTATGGGAAGCTCAGGGCATCACAGATGATCACATGAATAAGGAAACATTGGTTAGTGCTTTGTAGGATCACGTGCTAACTTGGTACATCAAGTACTCTAATGATAACCAAAACGTTGCATTGGTAGAGATCCAGACAACACCAAGCAAAGAGTTCAGTATGCCTAAATCCAAGGCGCAGTCGATTGTGGGATTCAAGGAAATCGCGATGAAACTAGGTGAGACATTTTAGGAGTTGGATTAGAGATTGAAGTGTAAAATTCATGAAGCTAACATGAACTTAGTAGATGGACAACACCTCAAATGGTTTGTGGCTTCGCTCCTGCCTCACCTAAGGGTTGCGTTGTCACAACAGAAGATTACGACTTAGGCAGAGGGCTTGGAGATTGCAATAATACTGCATGAAACATCAACGAAAGATCCGAATCTTGGGGTTCTGCAAATCCATCTGCAGTTGCAAAATCTTTGCCTTGAAATGCAAAGCTTGAAGCAGGATAGAATAGTTCGGCCAAAGGCACACGAAGATATATAGTGCCTAAAATGTAAAGGTCAGGGGCATGACAAGGACCAATGCCCGGTCTTTGCTAAGTATATTGTAGGAGGAGGACCAATTCCTTTGAGGCTAGAAGCCCAAGCAGGATTTGTCACAGGCCCTACATTGTGGTGTGCTATATTTCAAGTAGTAGGGAAACATATGGATGATAATTTGCTGCAAAAGTTTGTACAAACACTGCAACAACTATTCTACAAATTCTATAGGTCGGTAGGGCATGATGAGCGCAACTACTGAAGTTATGAATTGATGATGGACAAAACAACTACCTATAGAGTTCAGGAAGAAATGTGACTTCCTGACAAGGGCACTGGGATGGCATGGACATGATTTCAGGGGCATGGATGAGGCCGAGGCAGAGGAGGACCTGACAGAGGTAAGGCACAACTAATTTGTTACAATTTTGGAGGACCAGGACACTATGCCCAAGAATGCGCTAACCCAACACATCTGTCATGAAAATATTGTACTCAATTTGATAATGAGACTAAGGAATGTCCTACGTTGATAGCAAGAATACGTGACAAAGGTGTGTTACCCCCACAGCCAACTCAAAACCTCCAGATGATGAGGCTCGCGCCTCGCGAAGAGCATCCAAATGTGAATATAGTGCTCTAAAGTGGGATTGCAACAGGTGATGATAAGGGGAAATAACCTGAAGACAATTCTGGGGTTCGAAAAGCTCTACAGAAGGGGGTTGAATTTGATTTGGAGCATGCACGTGAAATGTTCATGGAAGAAAAGAAGAGCTTCACTGAGACCTCTACCTCAGGGAGTCGAGATAAACCTGTTCAGGAGATGTACCCTTCTATGCTTACGACCTTTCTAGAGACCTACATGAAGTTGTTGCATGATATCAAGGTTATGAAGGGGTTATAGGAACTTATAAATATATGCACCCGTAACACTTCGGGTGAACCACGTGTGGTACAGAAGATTGGTAAGCATAACGCAAGGATAAGATGTGAGATGAGACTCACCGCACAAATAGTAGAGTATGAAATGGATCAAGTTATTCTGGATCTGGGGTTAGACATGAACGTTTTGCCAAAGTAGACCTAGGAGTAGATAGGGAGACCCGCACTGCAGTGGTCTCTAATTTAGTTAAGGATTGAAAAATAAACAAAAGATCATCCCCATGGGGCAGTTGCAGGGAGTAACTGTAGATATTGAAGGTGCGAGTGCGTTGGCTGATTTTGAAGTAATAGAAATTGTGGATGACAACAACCCCTACCCTGCACTCCTTGGCATTGATTGGGCTACTGAAATGAATGGGGTAATCAACATAAAGAAGAAAAATATGATATTTGAAAAGAAATCACTTCGTGAAAAGAAATAGTACCCCTAGATCCTGCGGAAGGATCGCGCTATACCGAACGAGTCCGCGATTATGAAAGGGATGACGATTTGGACTACATATATAAGATAACACCACGACACCAAGACTGCGTGAACTCGAAAGTGGATGAATGAATTACATGGGCTCATCAGAGTTCCTGCACCTCAGGCTTGAACGAAGAATTAAAGCGTTGGAAAAATCGGCTACATGAAGTAACTACGCTGAGTTGTAACATGATGACTCAGTCGCTACACTGTGTGTCATTAGAGGTAAGAAATATGCCCACTTATGATGGCTTGAATGATGTTGATGTGTTTTTGGATTCATTTGAGAGGGAAGCACCAAAGAAGTAGTGCTTCTAGGCTTTGGACGGGGCACTGCACGCTATGCCCACAAGATGGTGGGGCAGGCATAAGGCTAGTTTTGATGATTGGCGTGAGTATAGGAGGATGATGATAACATGTTTTGGGATGCCGAAGGTATGAGTGACGGACAAGTATGATGCGAAGGATGATCCACGTGCACACTTGGCCAAATGGGCTAAAGCCTATGGAGCAAAGCCCCAACCTGAATGGGTGCACTTGCTCTATCACGCCCTAGATGTCATCTCGATGAACTGGTACTTGGAGAAAGAGCTTCACGATGGCACAGGAGAATGGGATATTTTGCACGAAGGGTTCATAATGACGTCCAACTTCAAAGACGGGTTTGACTATATTGACAAAGCACTACAAGAAGTTAAAGTAGCATTCTTTAGGATAACGCAGGAGCCTTTGGATCTGATTCTACCCAATTGGACTACTCAGCTGAGCCATGTGTTGGAATGTTGTAACGTGACTGCTAAAGAAGAAGATGAGGACCCATGAAAGATTAATATCCTTAAAACTAAGGGTCACCAAAATTTAAGGGACCACAGATCAAGAATCCTGATATAACCGCGTTGTTGAAAACTAAACAGATAAATATTGGTATAGAGGATGAGCCTAAATTCGCAAAGGTTGGAGATTACTGGGATGGTGCGATGGTAGATAAGGTCCCTTGATTTCTCCATGAATACCAATATTTCTTCCCTACCAAGTTTACAGAGTTAAAGGGGATAATAGTAGACCTGGGCGTTATGAATATCACGTTAAAACCCATTGTGAATCTAGTTAAGCAAAGACCTTATTGTCTCAATCCTAAATATAAGGAGAAGGTCTGCTTAGAGTTAGATAAGGTGCTCACAGCAGGCATCATTGAGCCCATAGAAGAATATAATTGGGTGAACCTAATGGTGGTACAGGAAAAGAAGCTGAAGGATGAAATAAGGATATGCATAGATCTCAGGAAGTTGAATGACACTTGCTTGCATGATCTTTTCCTGACTCTGTTCACTGATGAGGTATTGGATAATGTAGGTGGCCAGGAAGTGTACTCCTTCACTGATGGGTTCTCTAGATACCATCAGATCAAAATCATGCCTGAGGATAGAAGTAAGATGACCTTCGTGATCGAATGGGGATGTTTTAAGTACACCATAGTGCCTTTCAGATTAAATAATGTGCCTGTGATGTTTTCACATGTAGTCATTGTTGCATTCAAAGACTTCATTCATAAGTTTTTGGAGGTGTACTTTGATGATTGGACTGTGTTTGGGTTGGTAAAATGCCATGTGGCAAGCTTGCGCTTAATGCTAGATACTTGTCGAAGGTACCAGATTGCGCTCAACGTGAACAAATGTTTATTTTGTGTCCCTTTTGGGACTTTGCTGGGTCATGTGGTATGCAGACAAGGACTGATGGTAGATCACGTGAATATCGTAGTGATAATCAATCTGGAGGTGCCTAGGAGTGTGAAACAGTTGTGCACAACCTTGGGACATACTGGGTACTATAGGAATTTTATCAAGGGATATGCCTAAATCATCGCACCTATGGAAGTTATTGAAAAAGGATGTCACGTTCTGTTGGAATGAAGACTATCAGAAAAACTTTGATGTGTTGAAAGGGAAAATGGTCACCGTGCCGATTTTAGTCTTCCCAAATTGGAAGGAGTTTCATGTACATGTAGATGTGTCATGTATATCACTAGGAGCAGTACTGACACAGACTGACGATAGAGAATTCACCCATCCTATAGCGTTCACAAGCAGGAGGTTATCCAAGGCTGAGAAGAACTATTCCACCACTAAGCACGAAGGAATAGTCATGGTATACGTGCTCCAGAAGTTTAGACACTATTTGCTGGGTGGACATTTTAAGATGTATATAGATCATTCTGTGTTGAAATACGTGGTCAATAAGCCTATGTTGGGGAGGATAATCTATAGGTGGTTTTTATTGCTCTAGGAGTATGATTTTGAAGTTATTGTAAAGCATGGACGACTAAATGCGGGAGTATATCATTTGTCACACATCGAAACAGGAGAAGAGTCCACTAATTTGGAAGAGGGATTACCTGACACACAACTATATGCAGTGTGCATCGCGTATAGTCACTTTGAAGACATCATACACTTTTAAACAATAGGAACTGCCCCAAAAGGCTACACCACCCAACAAAAAAATAAGTTAGTGGTGCACACGATAGAATTTTCTGCCATTGCCAGACATCTATAGAAAATGGGGTTTGGTGAAGTATTGGGACGATATGTACCAGAGTTTGAGAGAATTAGTATCCTCACGGACGCTAATGGAGGTGTTGCGGGAGGCAATTACGCAGGAAGGGTGACCGCGCAGAAGATTCTACACACAGGGTTATGGTGGCCAACCCTCGATTAGGATTCAAAAGATTACTTTAGGGCATGCAACATGTGTCAAAGGACTGGCAAGCCATCGCGAAAATATGAGCTGCCTCTGAACCCACAAATGACATTACAACCTTACAAGAAATGTGAAATAGATTTTGTGGGACCTATTTAATCTCAAGGAAAGAAGATGGGTGTGCAGTACATTATCACCGTGACTGAGTATTTGACTTAATGGGTGGAGGCACAACCTGTGAAGGACTGCACAGGTGTGACCACAGTGAAGTCTCTCTTTGAGTATGTACTAATGTGATTTGGGTGTCCAAATATTTTGATGAGTGATCGTGGTACACACTTTCTGAATGAAATTATTAGTGCGTTGACGAAGGAATTTCAGGTATATCACCAAAAAAGCATGACTTATCACCCACAGGCTAATGGGATGGTGGAAGCATTCAATAAGGTACTAGAGAACATATTGACCAAGGTTTGCAATGCTCAGTGAAATGATTGGGACTTTCACGTACCCATAGTGCTATGGGCCTATCGAACGACATGCAAAAAGTTTACTGGATAGACAGCCTTTAGGCTTGTATATGGTGTTGAAGTTGTGATGCCCATGGAAGACATTGTGCCTAGTATACGCATAGCAACACTCACGGGTATGACATATCACAAAGCCCTAGAAGAGAGGCTCACGCAGCATGTTGAGCTTGAGGAAGAAAGTTTTCTGGCTGGATTTCACCAATATGTCCAAAAGCAGCGTGAAA
>APFE030235182.1:0-11872 GCA_000404065.3 Pinus taeda
TGGTCCCCCAACTTCTGGATTTCCATTCTTTCCTCTAGCTTCTAGATGAGTAGCTTGTACAGATACCTCATCTATACTCGTGGGATTAAACATGAGGATGGTATGCCTCATGTTGTTGTGAAGACCACCAATGTACTTCAAAAGAGTATCTGGTGAGTCTAATGAGATCCCTAGAATCAATGATCTCTTTCTAAATTCTTCAATGTACCCTTGCACACTTTGCCCTTTCAACTGCCGAAGAGTTTGCCAACTCATCATGGCTTGTTGCCATGTAGGCCAATGGATAGAATTGCTTCTTGATGGCAGAAACAAAGTCACTCCAGACAGAGATAGTCTTACCATGTCTTTTCATGTCAGCTTGGGTTCTGCCTTCCCACCAAACCAAGGCAGTGCCTCCTAGGCGTAGACTTTCCAGCTGAATTTTGCTCTTGTCTGAGTCAATGTTCTGCACTCTATAATACGCATCAATTTGTCTAATCCAATTGTCCAGCTTTTCAACATTTAGCTCTCCATCATATATAGGCAAATCAAATTTAACATCTAGCTTAATCAAAGATGCTTTCTTGTTATGCACAGGGCTATTAGGGGGTGTGAGAAAGTTTTCCTCTTTCCCTTTTCCTTTTTAGTGGTCATGGGAATGAGATTCATCTTCTTTTTTGTCTTGTTTAGAACTTGATGAATCTTCATCCTTATGCTTTCTAAAATCACTATACATTTCTTCTACCATAGACTTTATAGCTAGGAAACTTTCTATGAATTGAGGGTCTGGCCCCATATAACCTTCCTCTGACATTTTCTTCTGAGGATAGACTCTCCCAATTTCAGGATTAGTTTTGACCAACTCTCCTTCTCCTAATTTGAGCTTTGATCTAGTGAGCATTCAACAGCTAAACCAACACAATCTTGTCTAACCTTACAACCTAAAGCTTTGATACCACTTGATCTGATAATCACCCTATGAGTGACCTTAGTTAAGAATTATTAAATGAAGGTATTACATACTCATGTGCTAGTGTGTGTCTATGTTATTTAAGCAATGAATCGATCAGATTGCAAATACACAGACCCTTGAAGGGGAAAACAGCAGAGAAATATAGTAAGAAAATACAAGAACATGAGAAATTAATAAGGAGTTCACCCTATCCTCCAGAGCTACATCTCCGGTCCAGCTCTCCTTGGTGGCCTTATTTTATTGTGTCTTGAAGCAGATAATTACAATGAAGAAGCTCAATATGAGTCTCCTAAAACATGCTGGCTTGGCAGGGTGGTTCTTGGATTCCCCAAACCACTAGAGTAAATAGATTCTTTTCTTTGCCAGCTCTTTGACCTCTCTGGTCTGACAGATCCTCTCAGGGATGGCTTGAGTCTCTCAAGCTCTCTAGTGCTCGACGCCACCTTTGGTCAGCTCAGCCCTCTGTCCTCTTTCTGCTTTTTGCCTTATTGGTTCTTCTCTTCTCTATCTTCTATCTTCGGTGTTCCATCTTTTGGTTCCCAACTCCTCTTTTTTTCTCTGTCTGGTCTGTACATGGCTTTAAAGCCATTCGAGCTCATGGAAGTTCTCTTCCTCTTCCACCTCCGTCAAATCACCTAAATGCAGTTGCACTTGAAGTTCCTTGTTTCATCGCCTTCATCAGGCTCTCAGGGATGGCCACTTGTCCTCCTGCGAACTGCACCAGCCTCCTTCATTAGTTCAATTCTTCGGTTACGTTGTGGAATGAGTCTTCCACCACCTTGGCGGTCAAAGCGGACCTCAAGTTCTTCTAAATCACAGCTTAATCCTCCATCAATTCTGTCTTCTCCATCAGGTGCAATCTCAGTCGTTAGATCTGGAGCCCCTAGATCTGACGCCATTTTCTCATCCTACGTGATTGATTAGCTCGACCGTTAGTGTGCGATGAGCAGCGGTTTCCTCTCTCCTTCACTTGCCACACATCGGTCGTTGAGTGGGTCCCGCCTTTATTGATTGGCCTTTTGTCCCATGGTTTTCCCTGCTCCCATATGACCGAGTGCTCGAGGCTTCTCCATTTTGAGGGTTTTCGCCCAACGATGTGTGATTAATCGCAAATCAAAAACTCCCTTTGTTTCCCAATCTGGGCCTCCCAGGGGATAATTTCGCCTCCCGTGCAGTCTCCATGGGCCTCGATCAGTGCACTTTGACCGAGGTTCTCATCTTTCCATGATGGCTGCCACTGCCACTGGTTTAGAGGTGTTTTTGATCATTGTTTTAAATTCTTTGAAGTTTGTCCTGACCTTGTACAACCATGGCTCTGTTAATCATTCTTTATGGATCCAATTCGGATCATTGTCCCATGTACATCTATCGCCTGTAAAATGTTCTGAGGTTCCACATGATCAACACCTTGGACATCAATGGCAACACTAACTAACACCAAGCACCTTACATTCATTTTTTTTTTCTTAAATTGTATTGAGAAAACTGGCTAAAAATCTTTATAGCTTCTTGAAATAATTTGATTGGAATTTGTCATGTCTTGGGGTTTTGTCTCTTTGCATTGGGAGACCTCTGAACACAACTTCTCTATGCTTGAGAAGTTGGGCATGTTACAATTTTAACCAAGTTGGGAATTCTTTCAAGAACTTTTTCTCTCATTGATGAAGGACCTTATCATGTTTATGGAAAGTGGAACCTTTTATCTAATGATTTCTGAGTTACCACTTGTTTTAGTAACACACCCATATATATGAAATACACCAACATGTTCATTTGTAAATATTGTGATGTCCATGGTACTTAGTATGTGAATAAAAGACTTTATAACCCACTTTATGTTTCACCTATGAATATGTGGGTTGATTACTAGTTTAGTGCATATATGCAAAAAATATATATGAATTTTTCTGAACATTTTCTTATGATTGTAATAATTCACCACACTTATGATGAACAATGTTTTTTGTTGTACAATGTGATTACTTTTCTTTGTGTTTATTGGAAAGGAAAAGATTAAATGTAGTTTTTTTGTTTTCAACGTTGTTATTTTATCACATTATTTAATGTTGTCCACACATTTTGGATTTGTTATATGTTTGCGAAGAACATTTTCGTAGTATGTGTTGAAACTATTTTGTTTAGTTCAATGTTATTGAAACTTTATAATTAAATTGTTGTAAATATGCCATTTTTATCATTTAGGTCACGTTACTCAGTTGATGCTCTTTGTTGTAGGTACAAGTAATACAACAAATAAATCATGATGGGGAGGTCAATAAAGCTTGATACATGCCACATAATCCTTTCAATATTGCCACGAAAATAGTTAGTGTGGAAGTCTATGTGTTTAACTACAAAAAATCCATGAAATACCCCTCAAGCTGGTGGTTGTAATCCTGATCTCAGATTGAGAGGTCTTAATACTGAAGGTTATGGTTTATCATGGAGCCCTTTTAAGCATGGCCATCTTCTAAGTGGTTTATATTACACACAACTATGTTTGTGGGAGATTAATGCACCTGCCAAACACAAAGTACTTGAGACCCAACAAATATAAGGTGAGTTATTTTGACAGATGTTATTCAAAGTAAATTTTTGTTCTGTTGCAAATAAATCCACCCATCATAATGACTTCTTATTATCATTAGGTTGGAATTTGAATACAGTTTAGGATTTGGATGTTTTTCCCAAATAATAGGATTAGTTCATATTTTGTTAATTGTCAGTTGCAACTTAGCAGAGGATTCTATATGAAATTGAACACACACAGGGTTTTAGGCTTTGAAAATTCTTTTATTTAGGTTTGTTAACGTTTCATGCTATTCAGGTTGTGTCAAAATCCCTTTTCATCCTAAATTCCATTGGTTTTACATGATGGTAGCATGGAATATAAAAAAAGGGATAAATACACTGTTAGAACTGAGCTCACACCCCCACAAATGTGACCATTAAAAGATGTCAGGATTATTCTTAATGTTTACTATCATTATTTTTTTTGTAGAAATTTAATGGGATTCGTTGGTGATTTTTTGTTTATGTGTATTGTTAACTTTACAATCCCAATTTCGTTATCTTTGTTGAAAATGTTTGATGACCTCATGTCAATGTAGGTTCATGAGGGTGTTGTGGAAGATGTTGCATGTAATTTAAGGCACAATAACCTTTTTGTGTCTATTGGCGGCGACTACCATTTGTTTATATGAGACTTTTGTACATATGTAACTAATAAACCGTTGCATTCATTAGTAGCTCATTAATTTGAGGTAAGTCAACTTAGTATATGCTAGTAATTATGGAATTTATGTATTAGATGTAGTTTCAATATGTCATTTTCCATGTTTTCTCCATCTAAATGCTCCTTTTGATGTTATAATTTTAACTTTTCATTTAATAAAAAGAAAAGTTGTCTAGGACATACTCCTGCAAAGTCTGATTTCTATTACAGATTGGTTTCCTAGCTTTTTGCTTGGAAAAATTCCAACTACAATGATTTCTTCTTTAATATAATGTCTGTAGAAGTTTCTCAAAATATAGAATTGACACTAGTTCTATGATGCATTTCTTAATATGTCTTGTTTTGTCTACCTCTTGGTCCCCTCACTCATCGTTTGTTGTAATCACTAAAATGGATTGTTGTCCTTTCTTCTCTTTCTCAGTTTTGATATTTTTAGATATTTTCAGTTTATAACATCCATATTTGTAATGATAGCTTAGCTTATACTCTCCTTTGCTAGACAGTTAATGTCCGATCTGTAAATGCCTTTCCACTCACACTTTGTACTAGCACTAGATGTATTATCTTTGTTCCTTTGACAGCCTTTTTGGTCATTAGGTGGACACAAATAAAATTATCTTATCTTATACTTGGAACACAACCTATATTTCTATATATTTATTTTTTGTTGTCTTGTTGAGTTAGCACTAGGATATTTTTTGTCTCTATAATGAAATCATCATAGAGTGAATGTCTCTTTCTTTCTTGTCAAGCCTGGGGATGTCCTAGGACACTGCCTGTTTGTTCTTTGATTGAATCTTTAGAATAAATGGGTTAAATGAAAATGTTTAATGCAACCAATAATTTATTTACATATAGTGCCACGCAATCAAATAAGTTTGAGAGGGTCCACCCTCGTTTACCACTATGAATAGATGCTTGCATCTCTAGATTTACCACTACCTTGAAATGTTATTTTTATGCATTATACATGAATTTCACTGATAATGACATGGATTTATATATTTATTTTAGCACCAAAATGATATCATGGTAAACATACAAATATCCCATTAAGTATGAGCTAAATATGATTCAAAGAATCTCACCTTTAGCATAAGCATGCGGCCAAGTAATTTCTGAGGTGTGAAGTTTTATTAGATACTTTTTTTGTTTGTTTGGTTGGTTAGAAAACGATTTGCGCTTGGTTTTATGTGACTTTCAATTTATCATTTGTAGTATGTTGATAAATGGGAAAGAATAATGTGTGAAATTTATTTTGCAGGAATTGATGTTGAATGAAACTATACACAGCTTAACCAAGCTACGGTCTACTTTGGTAAAGGAAGAGGAACATATTAAAAAGTTGCCTAAGAGTATGCCATATACGATTTTGAAGACAAGTAATATATGGATTTTTGTTTTGCAAATATGTTCTTTTTTCTACCCAAGATATCCTAGCAATAAAAATATTGATACTATAGGAATTGTTTGAGGACCTGATTGAGGTCGATTTTTCTGATGTCCTACTTGATTGATATCTTCTCATGACCATACAAATTTAAATATGAATTAATATGTTATTGAAACAAATCAAATTCAAAGTTTATAGATATAAAAGATAAAAACAAATGAAAATGCCTTTGTTTGTTTGTTACTTGACTCTAGTGTCAGTAAGTTACAAGAAATGCGATTGGAAAAAGGATGGAGACACAATGCATAACATGTCTTGGATATGTTTCATTTGTTTTTGGAGATCCTTCAGGCACATGATCCATTGACTTTGGAAATGTTTTTATTAGGGATTCCTATGGATTTTAATGTTGTGATTCTTTCACCTCATGTTTATTATGAGAAAGAAAATTTTATAGTAATTCTAGACACCGATGGACAGGTAAACATACTTTTTATAATTGCACTATCCATTCCATGATATCCTCTCTATATTGTTGATTTTATTTTGAATGTTTCCTTTGATTTTATTTTATATTTTAACTATGAAATTGAAAATACTTGGTATCATGTCCATTTAAACATCCAAAGCTTGAAGATGAAATTAGTATTACACGATATTGATTGAAATCTTCTGTTTTGTCTTTTAACTATGAAATTGAAAATGCTTGGTATCATGTCCATTTAAACAACATCTAAATTTTGAAGATGAAATTAGTAATATACGATTTTGATTGAGATCCTTTTAGTTGTTTTGTGTTAAAATATTTTCATGACTATTAGAAAAGTTTACTTTCATGTTGTTATTTGAGCCCAAGTTGTCTATATGCTTGATCAAGTTCATGAGTTAGAAAATGAAATGCTATTGAAATAAAATGATAAGGATTAGCCATCATAACTCGTATTATTTTTTTTCATGAGTTATCTATAGCCTGATATTTTTAGCATATAACTTAGTTGGCATGATTATGCCTAAATTTTTCTTGCGGGTTGAATACTAAATTACTACGCTGTTATTTTCTACGGTGGCATTTTAGTTGCTTTTTTTATATAGGTCATCTAACCACATAGTGACCACCATTTCCCAACTAAAGAAAACTTGTTAGATTTTCTTGTTTTTCTCAAGAAATATGGCATTAACATTGCTGATGTTGAGGTATATGTTATATAAATCCTGTATAGTCTACTTTAGTTTATATTCCATTGTTCATTGTATTTTGTGTCTTATACTTTGTATTGTATAGTCTTTCATTTTCAGAAGAGAAACTCAATAGTTATGGTAAGAATCAAGAATTGAATAAAGAGGAGAACAATAACACTAGATCGACAAATGTAGAAAGAGAGAGAGAAAAGAACCAGCCTAGTGATACCCTTAAAGCAAATATCCCACATCAGACACACACATATACACTGATGATCAAGTATTCAGAGTTGCTGAATTCACCTGTAATGCCTTGCCAACACAAAGATAATGTTTTGAGGTGATGAAACAATATTTCATGTGTAAATTGTAGTCCAACCAATGTTATTTTGGAATCTCATATTGTAGTACTTGACATTTCATATAATATAATTTATGTGGTTGAAATTATGTATAGTTGTATTTGATATTATTTAGTATTGTAATTAACATATGCAAATTGTGTTTTCATATTAGATGAACAATGTATGGCATATTTTTAATTTAGTCACAAAATCATACTAATTAGTTTATGTTGATTAATAATGAACACATAAAATCAATCTAAAACTACTAAACTAGTAGTTTATATTGATTAATGATGAACACAAATAAAATGAATATGCAACTAAATTAGTCATTTATAATTATTATTAATGAAAGTAAATAACATGAATATAAACTACTAAATCATTGGTTTACATAATGAATATGAAACTACAAAAAAATAATATATGACTACTGTAAATGATAAGTTTGTCATTACAATTAACAACTAAATTTTGCATATATATGGCTATTTGTAGCTAATTTATAGTATCTTATAACACGACCGAAATTTAGTCATCTTTCTTTGATCATTAATTAGTTTCAAATGATGAATAAAATTTGCATATATATGACTATTAGTAGCTAATTTATAGTATCTTATAACACGACCAAAATATTGGTCATATTTCTTTGGTCATTAATTGGTTTTTTAGGATGATCATATAGCAGTATATTTTGTTGTGTATTTGGTTATAAATTGTGGCAACTAATGACTAAATTAGTGACCATATTTATGACTAAATATACTACTAGATGATAAAATTGAGACAATCAATTAATGACTAAGCTAAAAATAACTAAAATTTGGTCTCGTTATAAGATACTATAAACTAGCCACTATTGGTCACCAACTGAAAAATGGTTATTTATATGCAAATTTGAGTAATTTTTTTAGTAACTAATTATCCATTTTGTACTAGTGTATGGTCATAGAATGAATATGAATTTCGACATCATGTCAACCTCTCTCTTCATTCTCTCCTTCTCTTTGTACAACTCGCCTTGAAAAATCTTTTATAGCTTTGGTCAGCTGACATTGTCAATAAATTCTCTCCCTTGATGTTGTCAAGTTTAACTCACTCACCTTGAAGGGATTAATTTAAATCCATTGACATTGTCAATCTTAACTCCACACCTTGATAAAATAAATTTAACTTGTGCTTGTTTGATGTTTTCAACACTTTTTTCACGTTTTATTAACAATTTAACTTCTTTTATAGCTTTGTCCTACTAACGTTGTTAATAAATATCCTCCCTTGATACTGTCAACTTTAACTCACTTGCATTGACAGGATCAATTTAAATCCCATGACATTGTCAAAATTAACTCCACACCTTGATCAAATCAATCTAACATGTGCTCGCTTGATGTTGTCAACCCTATTTTCATTCTTGCTTTACAATTCCAAAAATAATAGGTTTTCTAGCTTTCCATTTTTTTCTTTTCGATCTCTTCTTTATGTCATTTTTTCAATCAAAATGGACCAATAAAAAATGAAGGACCCTACAGGGCTCGATCACAGCCTATTGACTCACCCTCGAGTCAATATTTTGCTTGTGCATATGATTATTCCTCCAATGAAGGACCCAACTTAGTAATAGTTTGGATGATTGAGTGGATGAAGGAAGTATATGCATCTAAAGGGTCCTACCATTTCCGCAACAAAATGTTGGCATAATCAATAAAATTTTGACAATATGGTGGACAGAAACCAAAAAATGATTTCCAACTCAATAAATCCAATCGTTATAGTAGGGATGGCTTAGCATACTAGAAATGTAACTAAGAGACACATAATGACAACTAAGTGACACATACAATGCCTCTATAACCATAATTGGTTGCAGTATAATGCAACATAAAAATAGAATACCATTGACTCAACTGAAAGAAATGAGAATTATATTAACACAAATGAATACACCAACTAAACCCTAAAATAATACATAATGTATGCCCACAAACATATAGCAATGTAACAATATAAAGTAAGTGGTATAGTAGGGATCCAAACTAGTGCCATTCACCCAACTAAGTCGAAGAATACCATCAAGTTTTGTAAGTTTTACAACTCCTCAATATTTGATTTATGCAACTATAAATGGCCCCAATGAATGCATTTGGTATTTCCCTTGATGTTTTGAGTACTTTTTGTCATAAATAAGAACATGAAACCAAATAGAGAAAGACTTATTCTTAATGTGGCAAGCATGCCATGCCTTTTGCCTCTGTTTTTCCACACCTTGATGAAAATCTACTAGACATATTTGTTCATATAATTCCCATAACTCGTGAAGTTGTTCTACGATTGAATCATCATTTATCATCATGGTAGCTTTTGTAATGTATAAATTAGGAATAAGGAATTCTACAGGGACCACAACTTGTTTTCCATACACCAACTAAAACAGAGTGTACTTATGTAATCTCTTGGTAATATTGTCGGCCCAAAGTGTTGTAGGAACTCTTTCAGCCCAATCATCTCTATTATCTTAATAGAATTTGGTGAAACCCTTCTCCAAAATTTTGTGAAATGCCTCCATTATACCATTAGCCTCTGGATGGTATGGAATGCTCTTATGATGTTGAGTAAGAAACTATTGAGTTAGAGTTTCAATAGTATCATTAATAAAATGTGCTCCTTGATCACTAGTTAGACTCTTTATAAAGCCAAATCTAGTAATAATATTTTCAAAGATAAAACAAGTTGCAGTACTGGAAGTACATTATTTCATTGTAGTAGCTTCTACTAATATTTTAGTAGCTTGGGAGGTCCTCTAAGCCCTAGTATTGAGGGATTTGAGGGAAAATTTCCACAAGATTCACTTGTGGGCTTAGAACCCAAGCATGGGGTTTTACACCCATCGATATTTGGGCCAAAACCAAGAATTTGAGCATAAGAAAATTTGAGGTGATATAGCTTGGTGTGCCATTCTAACGCTTCGGAGATCACCCAAATCATAGCTCTAGAAATGAAGCTAAGAAATTTTGAAGTCAAAGTGTGGATTTGCAACAAGAAGTGTCAAGGTCGGCTTAATGTTATTTAGCCTTTTGACAGTTGTACAAGCCCCAAGTATGACATTTTGGAGGAGCCCTCCTATGCGCATAAATAAGAGGTGAGGAGGAGCCATTTGAACAACCATTTGTGCAACACAATACAAGAGAGAATCTCGTAGAGGAGAGGGAATACTTATGTTGAGGGTTGCAGTAAGGAGGACAGAACAGAAAGGTAGAGGGACTATTTTAAGGCTCATTTTAGGGTGATTGAGTAGTTGTTTGAGGGTCGAGGTGTTGGATTGGAGGTTGATTTTCAATAGAGGAAAATGTTGGTATGTTTGGGGGCAGAAACGAGGTGAGGAGAATTTTCTTGGGTGGGTTGTTAGGTAATAGTAAGGACTTTGGTAGGCCGAAGCCCTAACCACCTTAAAACAGGGCAAAGTGGGAGTCTTTGGGGCTGCAAGGTGCCCATAACAATAGCCCACAATGATAGTACCTCACCTTTCCTAGGCCACAACAAAATAAGGGTTGTTTGCGTGGGTATTTAAGGGTTGTTTCAGCATGCACATAAGCTAACCAAGGAAAATAGTATAACAGACTTGGAGCAGTCATTCTTGTAGATTTTGGGTCAAATATTTGACCAGTTTTTTATCATTTTAACTAGAAATCTGTGGGAGGCAAGTGTTGGAGTTTTCTTTTGTGTGAAGAAACTCCAACTAGGTGTAGATATTGTAGTGATTGGATTGGGTGTCGTTGGTTTGGTGGAGGGCAGTGTTTTGGCTACCTAAAGAAGCCCTAGACAATCTATCTTGACTTGATGAAGAGATCTGAAAGTTAAGTGAATATTGGTGCCGAAAGTGTAGCACTTTGATGGAAAAAAGTGACTTCTAGCCTGACAAATTGAGGCTCAGAAATTGGCCATCCTAGAGAGAAAATTGGATCAGCCCATGTACATGCAACATAAGTGACTTGCAACAGTGTTAGGTGGCATCCCTCCTAAAGTCTCGATGTGTTGTCCTTTGAAGGATGAAGGGGCAGCTAGAGAGAAGTACGGAAATGAAGGACTCACAGGACAAGATATGACAAAGAAGTTGCAGTGAATATTGTCATTGTATCTTGTATACCATATATTGTTGTATTATTCAAAATTGGTTTAATATAACGAATATAGGGTTGTAAATTATTGTACAATATTTGTTAAAATTGTGTATACTTGCGCATATGTGATTTACTACTTTATATTTCCCGTTGTGCAAACTAGTTCTTGTTGAGATTCTTGGTTTGGTAACATCAAAGATTTTAAGATTCTAACCTAGACCTAAGATCCTAGAAATTCACGATCTTTTTCCCATCTCGTGAGCCCTAGTTTATTCTGATAATAATGTATCTGGCTTGTGAATGTCATGCAAGAGGTTTGATACGTCCAATGAAGTCAATAGCACAATTCTCAAAATCCTATAATGCTTGAAGTCAATGTAGTGGAATCTTATCTCAATGAGAACGCCTCCTAACCCTCTAAAAAACATCACAATTTTTTGCCATTTCCTTAGCATCTTTGAACAAAGTTTGCCACCACAACCATGCTCGTAGTATCTTAAAATCAAAATACTTTCCTCCAAGATGACCTCCTGCAACTCCACTATGACATTCCCATAAAATATCATCCCTTTGAAGACTAAAAACACATTTGCAGAGAATATTGTCAAGACCCAATTTGTATAACTATCCTACAATAAGTTGATAATC
>APFE030235203.1:0-13422 GCA_000404065.3 Pinus taeda
ATATAAAAAAAAAATTATATATTTAGTTTATATAACTACACTAATATATTAATAACTAATTTAAAAAACCATTAACTTCATTAACTTTGAAAAAAAAAATACTAAAAAAATAACTTCATGAAAAACATTAAAACAAATATGAATACAAAGTCAGATATTCAAATTCCCTATTATTTAGGGGCATGAGAATGAGTATGTTACCTAAATTTATAATAAAAACACTTAAAATCGGTGTCAAAGTGCTTAACATTCTAAGGTGTGCAGTTTATCTCACATTATAATAATAATAACGATTGGAATCTGTGTAAAATTAATAAAACCCCAATTCAATTATCAATCACTGTGGATATTACTTTTTATATATATAATTAATATCAACAATGGGGAAAGACCAGAAATCCAGGTCACACTTCAAAAATTATTTCACCCAACAGATAAAGCTAGATTACATTTTATAATTTATGCCCTAAAGAGCGGGCAGACCGGGGATCGTTTTGTGGACTTGTATTGTTTTATATAACTCGAGTGGGAGGGCTGGATCCTGGAAGTGGAGCGCACTGAGGAGAGCTGTGGAGGGTCTGAGATTTATTTTTTGCGCGGAGAGCTGTGAAGGGTTCGAGAATTTTTTTTCGCGGAGAGCTGTTAAGGGTCTGAGATTTTTTTTTCGGTGAAGAGCTGTGAAGGGCCTGAGATTTTTTTCGCTGGAGAAAGAAACATTTTAGCAATGGAAGCAGAAATCTGGCGAAGGCTCCCAGAGGTGTTGTTGCATATGATTTTAGCGAAGCTTCCCATTAGGGTTCTGGGCAACGAGGGCTGTCTGCAAACAGTGGAAAGATCTACTGTCTTCTCGTGATGCCTTCGAAGGGCTTGTTCCAAAATGGTCGCTTTGTTCTACCCCGGGGTTTCTGATTGAGATCCATTGCGATTCCAAAGATGACGTGGAATTTTGGGTTATAGAAGGATGCAGTACTGGTTCACACATTTACAAAGTGCCTTTGCTCAATTGCATCGTTTTGAATAGTTGCAAGAGCATCGTGTGTTGTCATGAAAGAGGGGATCGGTTGGCTCTTTCCATAGGAATTCCTGGTACCACCAATTGGAGACACCTACCTCGTCCTCCTATACCTGCCTACCACTTCAATGGAATGGTTTTCGACTCTTCCACAAGACGTTGCACTGTCCTTCTAGGCCATTCTTTGTTAAACCACCAAGGTCAAGGTCAAGGTCAAGGTGTTAATAGAATGATGGAGATGTGGATTTATGATTCAGAATCCAACGCGTGGACTCAACTTTCCACCATGGTCCCAGATCATATATGTCCCCTTGATAAGGGTATTTTTTGTGAAGGAAAAATTTAGTGGGCGGCTGTCACGCTAGATTCCCGCATCATCATCGCAGCCTTTAATATTGCTGACGGAGTTTGGACAGAGATCCCACTGCCCCAGGGATGGCGCATCATTGATACTGAAAATTTTGCTGAATATGATGGCCATCTCATGCTAGTGGATCGAAACGATGCTGAGTTTGTTCGCATGTGGAAGTTGAATGAAGCGGGAGAATATGAAATATGGTGTGAGTTTCATATTTCAACACAAGACACTCCCGTATTTCCTTTCGCCGTGACCGTGAACAACAGTGGTTTTATTGTGACAGTTGATAGCACATTAAATATGTCGATATTTAACTCCGCCGGAAATTCGACTGTCCAAGAAATGGAATTCCCAGGGCATCGCACATCTCAAACACCAATTCGAGGGTTCGCATCAGCTTTCGAATCTACCAACCTGTGGTGGCCTTAGGCATTATTTATTTTTTCTCATCATTTTTTGGATGATGACAATTACCTCGTTGAATTATAGTTATTAAGTTGAATTATAGCGGGTTATTAAGTTGAATTATAGTTAGCTATTAAGGTTTATTGCAAAATAGAGAATAATGGATAGTGGAATTCAATTAGAGGGGTTCATTTTCTGTGGTCTACAACCATAAAGGATAAGGGCACACAGTTTTGTTAAATGGATGTGGATTGGATAGGAATAGTGATTAAGTCATGTATTTTTATAATGATAGGAATAGTGATTGATTTGGATTGCAAAGGATAATCTGCACATACTCTTACTCTTAAATAGATTTGGATTAGACAGTTATTGTTAAACAACTTTGCATTGGATAAGGATAGTCAATTTTTTAGTGATAACAATATTGATCGATATGGATTGGATAAGAATAATGATTGAGTCATGAATTCTTTGGTAAGTGAGATTTCATTATTTATATTGAACTTTAGCTTTGAATTCTTGTAGTGATAACAATATTGACTGATTTGGATTGGATAGGAATAATGATTGAGTCATGAATTCTTTGGTAAGAGAGATTTCATTATTTATATTGAACTTTAGTTTGGAATTCCTATAGTGATAACAATATTGATTGATTTGGATTGGATGGGAATAATGATTGAGTCTGAATTCTTTGGTAAGTGAGATTTCATTATTTATATTGAAAATCAACTTTGAATTCTTATAGTGATAACCATATTGATTTATTTGGATTGGATAGGAATAATGATTGAGTCATGAATTCTTTGGTAAGTGAGATTTCATTATTTATATTGAACTATAGCTTTGAATTCTTGTAGTGATAACAATATTAATTGATTTGGATTCGATAGTAATAATGATTGAGTCATGAATTCTTTGGTAAGTGAGATTTCATTATTTATATTGAACTTCAGCTTTGAATTCTTATAGTGATAACAATATTGATTGATTTGGATTGGATGGGAATAATGATTCAGTCATGAATTCTTTGGTAAGTGAGATTTCATTATTTATATTGAACTTGAGCTTTGAATTCTTATAGTGATAACAATATTGATTGATTTGGATTGGATGAGAATGATGATGGAGTCATGAATTCTTTGGTAAGTGAGATTTCATTATTTATATTGAAATTGAGCTTTGAAATCTTATAGTGATAACAACACTGATTGATTTGGACTAGATGGGAATAATGATTGAGTCATGAATTCTTTGGTAAGTGAGATTTCATTATTTATATTGAACTTCACCTTTGAATTATTATAGTGGTAACAATATTGATTGATTTGGATTGGATAGGAATAATGATTGAGTCATGAATTCTTTGGTATTATTTATATTGAATTCCATCACAAACCACTTTCTTAAATATGGAATGTAAGCATTAACTCCAACATCCCCCCTTAATGATTACATTACATGAAAATAACAAAATAATCAAGCTTATCATTAGATGCTCCATCAAGTTGCCTGGTAACCCTCCGAAAGTTGTAGTTGGCAAGTTGGATTCCCTAGTTCCCTTCTTCAACTCCCGAATCAAAGACCTCTCAAAGTCAATAAGTTGGATTCCCTAGTTCCCTTCCTCAACTCCCGAATCAAGGACCTCTCGAAGTCAATTACTGGACAACATCCCAATCTATCGCATAACATCATTAGGAAACCACTTCCACGTCTACCACTAATGAGTGATCCTTCCCTAAATCCGCAACTGCCATACTATCTGGACAACCATCCATATTGAGCATAAGTACTCGCATCAGACATATAGTTGAACTGGTAGTTATTTTAAAAAAGTTTAATAGATTCACTATCTTCATTGGATTCATCATCGTAATTCAATTGGTGTTCAACTGTGGTTATATTTGATGATTCTTTCCCTTTTAACACATCACTAGCATGACTTTTGCAATTCCACGCTGTATGCCCAATTTTCTTGCAATAGTGGCATTCAATGTCACCTTTGTTTGCATTTTTTTTTCTCATCCTTGACTTTGTCCACAAGGCATTTTCTACATGAGAGTTCACTTCGGTATCCTCTGGTTTTAGTCGCTTTTCCTCCCCCAAAAGTGTTGCAATTGTCTCTTGCAATGTTTGTGTAGATATTTGACTCAAAGTGAAAACAACATTACTATAACTTGAAGGAAGACTATTTAATAATACATCTTTACCATCTTCATCCTCTACCTTTGTCCTAGCTTCACCTAATTGTCTTGAAAGAGACATTAAATTATCTATATGACTGAACATAGATGTCTCCTCATTCATTTTTAGACTAAATAATTGCAGCTTTAGGGAAAGTTTTGCATTAGTAGATTTGACACCAAAAAATTGAGCCAAATGTTCCCATATTTCTTTTGATGTTTTAGTAAGATCTACATGATGTAATTGCGAATGAGAAAGAGCAAGTCCAATAATAGACTTAGCTTTGTCATCTCTATTTTTCCATTCAAATAACTCTTTGGCATCTGTAGGTGTTGCTTCTGAACCATTCACTATCCCCCACAAGTTTTTATTCATTAATTGCAGTTGTATTTTTACTTTCGATGAGGGAAAATTCAAACCACTGAATTTGTCTAATACCATAAACTCCATGATAAAAGAGGAAAAAATACATTTTCTAAAATAGCGAGACAAAATCCTGCTGAGAAACTCCGTGCGTTCCTCACCTCAATTTCTTACTGGGCGTTTGGATCGGCTGTCAAAACAACCATCGTTGCCATGCCCGACAGTTGGCTGCTTTAAAAAATCTCTGTTCATATAATCCTCAAGCTACAGCGTATAAGATTAATTTGATGCTTGGATGAATCGCGACTTTGAAAATAACGGGAAGCTACAGAGAACCGTATCTCATCCCATTCAATGTCGTATTCAAATGCAGAGAACGCTTTGTAAACCCATGCGCGCAAATTGATCGGATCAGCGTTCAATACGAGATCCCGAATGGAGGGACGTACGCTCTTGAATATACATCCATGGCAATAGGTGTCCTGATACGAATTTCCGCCTGATAAAAACAGCTAAATTCACAATATTTCAAGGATTTAGACTCACAATACACAAGCCTCTCATCCTGTGCTCTGATACCATGATAAAAATGGCTAAAGCATACACAATTACAGAAACATAATCATATATCAGGCACAAATGGTGCATGTGTAATCACACTCACACACAGATTACATTCAGATCACTCTATTAAATAGAGTTTTTGAGATCCAACTTATTCCTAATTTAGAGAGAGTGGTTGAGAGAATTCCTCAACCATCACAAACCACTTTCTTAAATATGGAATGTAAGCATTAACTCCAACACTAGCAAATGATGTCACGTTAGAAATATTTGTAGACCAGAATATGTATTCAGTGGAAAACAATAAAAATTGCTTTCCATAGATAACTTATATATATATATATATATTCCCTGATAACTTGCATCATTAGCATATTCAATTCTTTTAATTATACCCAACATTATTTTTCATCATTTTTTATTTTTATTTTATTTTGAAAGAGCATTGACAGATGGACAAACTCACACATCCTCGCATTTTTTTTTATTATACCCAACATTATTTTTCATCATTTTTAATTTTAAATTTTATTTTTAAAGAGCAAGGAGGGATGGACAGACTTACACATCCCCTGGCTGTAGAATGAGCATCTCTACTCAAATTTTTTATTTTAAATAATTGGTTTATTAAGCCAAGGAATGTGTTTTGGAATAGGGTTTCCAAAATTTTCAATTTAATTATGAATAATTATTAAGTGAATAGTAAAGATTTAATCTCCATCAAATATTCTAGCATATTCTTAATAGTGTTAACAAATCAAAGGTTGATATTTATCTTCAAGGTATTTATGTTATTTTCTCTCTTTTTAATTAAATTACTTAATTAAAAAATATCATGTTAACAAGTGTCATATGAAATTATGCATGACTCTTTAGGCATATGGTATTGTAACAAAATATTTTGCGAATTAAAAATCTCCATATTAAAGTAAAAGTGAATCTCCAAAACTAAGAATTTGGTTGATTTTTTCTAAAATTTATATATGTTTAACTTATGCATCAACACTTTTTACAATTATTAATAATAACAATTTGAAATAAAATTGAAAGCCAATGTAGAAGAGCTGCCACTCCACTTCTTCTCACAACATTAAAGAAAGGGATGGCATGGTCATTTCCCATTATCCAACCATACATGTTATAAGTCTCAACTTAAAAGTGAATTAACATGGAAATCTCTTGCAACCTTGGCTTTTTCCTATAAAGCTTATCATTGGCCCACCCTTTTCTTCCAACCTCTGCACCCTTGGCATTTTCCTATAGAGCTTAACATAGACCCACCCTTTTCTTCCATCTTTGCATCTGTTGTAGGCTACAGGTGGGATTTTTCCCCTAAAAAAATCTTATTTTTAATTCTCCAAACTTTTAATATATCTTTCTGGAGCCTTTTGCCAACTTGAAAATATATTCACCTTTTCAAAAAAAATTAAATTAAATAATATATTAATTTTATAAGATGAATAATTCCCATTTCTAATCTAATTTTTAAATAATCTAATTTTTTCGTTCTAGAATCGAATAGGAATAGAATTATGAATTCAAAATAAAATTCGATAACCAGAGTTATAACATTACTGGAACTAGGTTTTTTTAACTTTGCAAATGCTCTCCAAAACACCAATGGGTGACATGTCACCCATCACTCTGATCACTTTTCTCTGGGAAATGATGTCACGCCAGAAACATTTGGAGACCAGACTATGCATTCAGTCAAAAACAATAAAAATTGCTTACATGTTGACGTGTATATTCACAGATAACTTGCATCATTAAGCAAGCGGGTTGAGGAATGATTAAAACCAGTAACCATATCAATGGTTTTAGGTATCAATGATTATGTTAACCTTACTTGTTGATTTTTCGAATGTTATATTGTTTTTGGTGAATGTATAAATTTGGTGAAAGAAAGATACAGTCAAAATGTCGAAGCAATGCAATTACTAGCTTCTATTTTTAAACTAGCTTGTCCACCTCAAACTAGCTTCTGTGTGCTCTCATGCTACTTAAATCACCCTTTATATAGGGTGGTGGCTCTTCAAGAAGACCCAGATCTTATTCTCAATCCATGACCTAGATCCCATTCTCAAGCCAAGTCTGGTGCTGAAATAGACCACTGTGTCACTCCATAAGTTCAAGAAGAAATTTAACAATTGGAATCTTTAACCATGACTAACCCTTAAGCATATTTAGTATTTGAAATCCAAGTTGAATTATTTTATTGGGTCCTTGACCCTGGCCACATCAAGGAACATAAGAGCCAATATGTTAACTCTATCACCCTTCACTAGCAAATCAAAAATAGGTTGGGGCTGAAAAAAAGATTATAGCCCCCCTCAATGAAATCCAACAGGTTTAATGCCACCAACACTCTTTTTAGGTTAACCTAGATTCATGTCTCACCCATAGAAGGATATCTTCATAGTGGGTCCATCTCTAGCCCATGAGCATAGGATTCAACCCCAAGAACTTCTCCAGTCGAATGATACATACACATGTCTTTTTGTTTTATGATTTTTCAATATGAAACTTTCTTTTATTTTCATAGATAAGCTAAAATTATGAAGGATTAGATCCACCCAACAAATTATATCTAAAAATTTTAACTATGTATTCAGAAAAACCTCTAGGTGTAAGAAAGCTTAGACAATATCTTCAATTTCGATTATTTTAATGGACAAAAAAATTGGTAAGGTGCCTCCACTGTTGCTGGTTCGGTTTCCCTGGCTACAAGCCATGATAGGGAGAAGGCTAATTGTTGAGATTTCTATGTCAATTTTATTATATAATAAAAGGTAATTAATTAACAAACAAAAATATCATAAAGTTATAATTTAGTTGATTTTTATTATTTTTTAATTTTAGCAACATAAGATTATCATGAAGTGTTTTGATGCTTATAATGGATTTGTGTCTATTGATGTTTACCATCCATTTAATTTATAGGGTTGAGCTAGTTATAAATGTGAGTATATGTCCAAAGATATCATATAAATAATATAATGATGTTCAATTTTTCTAGGTTCAACAAAATTTTGTTATATAATATTTTTGGTATTGTAATTTTAAATTAGTTTAGTTGTTTTAATGTAGAAATGGATCATGTTAAAAGTATTCTCATTTACAATATATAATTTCATCTCAAAATCTTAAAGCTTCGCAACATCGTGCAATTTACAATGACTTTGTAAATATATAAACTTCATTTGGGACAATGACTTTGTCAACACATTAGCAACCAACTCATCAGTAGGGACATACGTTATCCTCTCAACTCTCCCATGGACGATATTCTGGATATAATGATACTTGATTTTAATGTGCATCAACTTGTCATGAAAAATTAGGTTCTTAGAAATCTTCACACAAATTTGATTATTATAATATATAATGGTTGATTCCCACAATTGATTAGATAAAACGAAAAATAATTTTCAAATCCACACAACTTCACAACAAGTTAAACATGCAACTATATACTCATCTTCAACTATAGTCAAAGGGATTGAAGTTTTCTTTCTACTAGACCATGAAATAATAATGGAGGCCAAACCAAAATAGAATCTAGAAATGCTCTTCCTATTATTATAGCTTCCATTCTAATCAATATCATTAAATCCATGTAGCTTCTATTCTCCATTAGAAACATATCTTAGACCATATTCAATGGTACCATGCAAATATCTCAAAATATGTTTTACTGCAACCTAGTGCACATGTTGGATCTCAACCAAAAATTGGTTCAACATGTTCACAACATAGAATATTTCAGTTCTAGTGTTCACAAGATAGTACAATGAGCCAATCAATTTGTGATACATCAAGGGATCAATTAAATTAGGGTCGCATTCATGTATCTTCTTCAAATTTGTCACCATAAAAGTATCCATTGGCATACAGTCCATCATTCCAAATCTCTAAAGTACATTTATAGTGTATCTGACTTGGATAAAAAATATTCCATCGAGATTTTTCCAAATTTCCAATCCCAAATAGTAATGCATGAGACCAAGATCCTTCATCTTGAATTTAGAAACCAACTCCCTATTACACTAAGAAATCAGAACTTCAACCCTTGTTAGAAACAAATCATCTTCATACAACACCAACATTAAGGGCTTGCCTTCAACAATTTTAAAGTTTAATTTTGGATCAACTTCACTTTTATTCAAGCCAAGAGTCATTTTTATATAGCCATCAATACAGGAGTACCATTCTCATACTTCAACCCATACAAGGCTTTCTTCAATTTTCAAACTTACTTGTATCGTTATCATGGATGTCAAATCCTTGAGGTTGCTCAATATAGACATCCTCTTCAATGACTCCTTTCAAAAAATCAATTTTGACATCCCTTTGATGTAATTTCCAACCTACAATAGAAGCAAGAGCAATGAAAAATCTAATAGAATCATACCTAGCAATGGGAGAAAACATGCCTTCATAGTCCTCTCCCTATTTCTAGGATAATCCATGAGCCACAAATCTATCCTTGTGTGTTTCAACACTTCCATCAACAACATGCTTGATTTTGTAGATCTACTTAGAGGAGACAACAAAATTTCCTTCAGGTCTTGGCACAATTTCCAAAACATCATTCTTTAATATATATTGATATTCTTCAGTCATGGCATCTTTCCAAACTTGTTCCTCCTTTGCTTCTTCATAGGGGGATGGCTTCTTCTTATGTAGCAATGATGGTTGTCACATCATTGCTACATAAAAAAAGTACTTCTTCGGCTTCTTGCTTTCCATGAAGGTCCCATGAGGTGTAGCATGTCCTTCAAATTCATTCAAAGTTATTTTAATCCATGTTGGTCTCTTTCTAGTCTCAGATACAATGGATTTGGGATATTTAACAAATTCATGATCATCAAATTCTTCGTGAGGGTCTTCATCCATAGGTTCAAGTTCTTTTGATTCCATAATCTTCAAATCCACATGTATATCGTCATCAAAGTCCAAGTGTGAACCCATGGAATTCTAGAAAGAAACATTTTCATCAAAGATAACACCCCTAAAAGCCTCAATAAAACATTGTCTTTGAACATAAACACTAAAAGATTTTTAATTCTCATTATAGTTAACAAAAGTCCCTTTCTTCCCAAAATGTTCCAATCTTTTTCTTTTCTCCTAGGGCACATGAACATAAATAGGACAACCAAAGATACGTAAATTCTAAACATTTGGTCTCTCATGTGTGAAGACTTCTTCAAGATTCTTATAGTCCAATATTCGATGTGGGAACCTATTTTGAACATAAGTAGTTGTTCTTGCAACTTCTCCCCATAGAAAGACCAGTAGTCCATGATCATGAAGAATGGTCTTGGTAGCTTCCATAATGTTCCTATTCTTTCTTTCGATAGTTGAATTTTTTTGAGATAGTAGGGAACTATCATCTCCCTCTTAATTCCAGCATTCTTGCAGAAGTCAATCAACTCCTTGGATACATATTCTACACCATTATCAGACCATAAAGTCTTGATTCTTTTTATTGTAGCATTCTCAACCTGTGTTTTTAATTCATAGAACTTTTCAAACACTTGATACTTGGTATTTAAGAGATAAATCCATGTTTTTCTAGAGAAATCATCACATAATACATGTCACCCAAAGTCTTCTCGGACATATTCCCACAAACAGCATAGTGCACAAGCTATGATATTCCTTTCGATGTACTGTCACTGCTTGTACATCTTCCTTTAAAATCCTTTCCAAGGAACATCCCATGAAAACTCCATCATGATCAAATTTAATTTTTGGTACACCATTAACAAAATATTTCATTCTAGACAATGCTTTATAATGAACATGAGCATAACTTCAATGCCATACACAAAGATCATAGGTGTTTATTAGTGCGACTTGAATTGTGTAGTATACCTAGGGGTACCATGGTTCCCTCAATACCATCTATCTAATGCCATGGGCTTATTACATTATTTTTAACTACTTGTGGTCCCTTACATGATACGAGTTAACCACCTTATTTATTACTATGGCCCCTATTATCTCCCCTAGGCATTATACAAATTGAACATCCAAGAAGACGATATAGGCCTCCAATTCATACACGAGTGACTTTAGCATATTCAAAGGATGCATCCTTTTTCCATACTAGAATGTGTCCATCCATGAAAGAAATTTTATATCCTCTGTCTTCAACAGAAGAAATAGACAACAAATTCTTATTCAAACCAAGAACATATAAAATATTGTTAATAGATACATTACCTCCTAATTTCAATTATCTCAAAGTTAAACTCTTTGACTTATCTTCTTTTCAACCAATTCAGTGAGGATTACACAACCTCCAATCATGTTCCTAGAGGCACTGTTGCCTATCAACCATATTTCATCATGACCTACAATGGAACCTACAGGTAGAATAGAATGAGTACTTAGAATCAAAATCATTCTTCCTATGCCTCTTCTTATGATATGGTTCATTTAGATCAGTAGCAAAAACATGATCCTTCTCTCTCCTCTTTTTATCCCCATTCCTTTGATAGTCATCCCTTTAATTCCTTTGAGGACAATTATATTGATAGTGATCATATGTTTGGCAATGAAAACATTGAACATTTGTTAAATTCTTTCTATATCTTCAATCTCAAGAGGGGGGAGGAGGTCCTGTTATGAAGCATATTCCCTTCTTGGAGCAGGTCTTGAATTTTGTCTTCTATTAGAACTTCTTTGAAATATTCCAATATTAAGGCTTATTTTATCTTCAATCTCAAGAGGGGGGAGGAGGTCTTGTTATGGAGGATATTCTCTTCTTGGAGTAGGTCTTGAATTTTGTCTTCTACCAGAACTTCTTTGAAATATTCCAATATTAGGGCTTCTTTTCTTGTTACTACTTGAATTGGCTGCAAAAGGTTCTTCACATGGATCTTCAATCTCACCTCAATAATAGAATCTTGATTGTTCTTGAGTGTAGGCACCCCATAGCTTGTCAAAATTACCTACATTTCTCTTTCACAAATGCTTGATGCAAAAAATCCCACAATCTAGGTAAACTGCCCAAAACTATAACTACCAATTCTTTGTGAGATACTTCTTCTTGAATGGTTTTGAATTCATCTCTTATTTGGGAAATTTTAATGAAGTATGATGCAATTGTATCATTCTTTGCATCTTGATATTGTGAATTTGATTGTTTAGATTGATGTAGTTGATAGTGTACAAACCAACAATGGCACCACACATAGCCTTGGAAGATTAATGATCAACAATATAGGGAATTAAATGATCCTTAACAAATTCTATAATGATTCATCTTTCCAAGATGAAAACTTCTTGAAATTTGTCTTTTCCTGTTTGATCAACTAGTTCTATAATTTTTCTTATAACAATACCCAAGACCTTGTGCCTTGCAAGTACTAGGTCAATCCTAGCCTTCCATGCCCTATAATTAGTAGCTCCTTTAAGATTTTTTTCCTTCATGAAGAGATTCATGATGAAGATGGGTGATCAAAGATAGAAGGTAGAATCTCAAAATCTTCAAAGTGCTTCTCAATTTCCTTCAAAATGCTCTTCAAGGTGATCTCATAACTCTTTTCCTACACCAAAACTCTAATTCCATGTTGATTTTATAGTGCAATCAAGACTAGTATAGTTATTCAAAATTGATAACTACTTCCAATGATAGAATCTATATTCTTATAGTATTATAGTCATCAAGTGGTCCTGATGATGAACCACACTTGTTGGTTCGAAACGTGCCGGCCAAAAATTTCTCTTATGTGATTTCTACCAAACAACTTTTCTCAATTCACTTTCTATAATAGACAAATAGAGATCACAGTAAATAGTAATCAAGAGACAAGAGACATCGTAAATTAGGCTCATAACCAAGGAAAAACCCACAAGGGGAAAACCCATCCAATCTTTCTTTATGAGAGAGAGAATTTAGTTCATCAATATTACGTCAAAATATTCCAACAAGATTATAAATATGACCTCAATGAATACCAAGTCAAAACAGTTAGCAGACAAAGAGAAAAAAAAAAAGTCAACTTCAATCAGAGCCAATTTTGCAACAATAGGATGAATTTCGTCCTATGGAAGCTCGGAACAAGAGGGTCGAAATTTAGTTAACCTCAGTCAAATAGTCACCTACAATTGTTAGTCAAAGGGGAAGATTTAACTTGCGATCCCTACCTCAAAAAAAAAAATAGAAACTCGGTCTACCAAGGGTCAGTGAACCTTAATAAAATTTTACCTTCTCATATCAGTCAAAGTCTTGGTTAATAGAAGCAAGTCTAGCTCATGTCAACATTATTCAAACAAAAAAATACAAGTTGGTCAACACAAATAGAAATAATTGGATGACCAAGAAAAGAGGATGATTTAGCCACCACCTATCACACAACTGAATCAATTCAATTAATGTTCATTTTTTTCCATTTTCTTAGAAAATCAATGTTACAAGATTAACCCAACTAGCATGGTTGTCCTTCCATCTCTTTTATTAATTTAGATAGAAAACATATTATATAAAACCCCTCTACTCTCCATGTGTTGGGTAACCAAA
>APFE030235206.1:0-24038 GCA_000404065.3 Pinus taeda
TATCTATATATAGATTTTAAAATTTGATTAAAAGGGAAAAATTTAAAGTTATTAATTCATTCTTGTATAAAATATTAGAACTAAAACTAAGAGGCATAACCATTGGGTAGTCACCAAATTCCATGTGATAATCACTTTTATGATCTAAGGAATCTTCAAAGTTGTGAAAAACACTAAACATTAAGGTCTATGGTTAAAGTTTCTATCAAAATTACTTAGAAATTTTCAATTAATTTTACTAAAAAAACTTAAAAGCACCCTAGTCCCACTTATCTTAACTTCCTTTCAAATAAGTAATTTATTTTTCAAAAAAATATACATATAATTATCATTAAATAAACTATTATTAAATACCATAATTAGTGGGTAGTCTAAACCTTACAAATTATTGATTATCAAACCAAAAAAAAACAAGCATTAAATATTATAAATAGTGAGTGCTCTAAAACTTTAACGTAATTAATTATTAAACAAAAATAAAAAATAACTATCAATAAATACTATAATTAATATCTCTAAATTTTAAATCATAATGAAGAAAAATAATAATTTAACTACCTTATCTACAAACTCCACCTCCACCAGACCAGATCAATTCCTTACCCTAATACAAATAGATGCTAATTTTTAAAGTGGCCTTTTGCCAAGCCCCTAAAGCATATTCCAAGAGTGTCCTAACAAATATAACAAAAAATTCTAATAGTTTCCTAACAAATATAACAAAAATCTCCCTACCATACTATGATGATAAATAATTATTAACCGTTGGAGCATGAACAACATCCTTCGTAATGATTATGTAAATTAGATATAGTTTTAGATTTTTATGGTGCATTTGATTGATTGAATAGTTTATAATTTTTTAATTAAGTTAGTTTGTAAATTAAATAATTAGTAAATGTTTATACTTATTATAATATTTGATTGTTATACATTATATGATTAAAGAAAAATAAAAATTATTTAAATTATAATTGTATTTTAATTTAATATTATTATTAATTAAAAAAACTAATATACAAGTGAATCATTTATATTTATTTATATATAAAAAATATGGCGTAAAATTCTTAATTATAAATATTTATTTTAATTTTATAATGAGAATTCTCAATATATATATAGATTTTGTTGCAATATCATAGCTCTTTAATACCATATGCTCAAAAATCATAACTCACTTAATATGACATTTGTTGATATGATGCTTTTTAGTTATTTAATTTAATTAAAAGAACATAGAAAAATCTCAACCTTTCATTTTTGTAGGCTAAGAAGAATATTTTAAAATGTTATGTCAAGGTTAAATCCCATGATATTTTTTTAAGTTAAACAGTTTAATTAAAAGAACAAAAAGAACATAAGGAAATTTCAACCCATGTCTATATGCATAATTTTAGAATATATGTGGAGGTTAAATCTGCACCATCTACATACTAATTAGTACTGATTAAATTAGAATTATAGAAACCCTATTCCAAGATAAAAATATCTTTTGGCATAATTATATTTAATCTATTTCGTAAAACATAAATTCATATAACTATTGCTCTTTAATAGTAGTTTTTAACATACTTATCAATATTAGCTTTTAATATGCATTTTTGTTGATGCTTTTGTATTCCTCTTACAATGTGCTTTCTAGGCTTTTCTTTTTGGTATATGCACAGTATCTAGCTTACCACCTTTCTTCTTAGTCTACCCCCTGCATAATATATTGCTTTAGAAGATTGTTGAACTGTGAGTCATGATGATTCACCATACCAGGTCAAATTAAATAAATACACGAGTTCATCAATGAAACTAATTTTCATCTTTTTAGATATGTGAAAGTCATGATTGGGTCTAACATCTTCTCCACGATAGATGAAATAAACAAATTAGGCAATGGGTTTATAGTCAACTGAGCCTTGGCCCAAGTGGATAAAGAATCCCACAGTCTAATGGCACACGTGTACAAAAATTCCCATAATAAGCTTAAGTGTTTTTTATTATTATAGTAGTGTAAACCTATATTAACTTTTTCTTTTCATTCATAATACAAAAATAGAAAACTTAGTAGGGATAAATATTCATGGAAATCCCACTAAGGCCAAAGAATATTATATCATAGACATATAATGAATCAAATATACATGGACATAGATTCTTGGGAAGTTTTTTAGAAAAGAGGTCACTCGTTTTAGGTTAAATGTTAAAAAACATGTTATAGATCATTAAATGTTTCCAATACCATAAAATCCAAGACAAAATAGATGGAGATTTGAATTTAAAAAACAAAGATGGAATTTAAATTCCTCTTTCTGGTTCAAGTTCTTCAACCTTCACTTCAAATCCAAGAATTTACTAAAATAAATGACCTCTATATAGGCTCTCTATGTAATATAAGTGTTGCTCCCATAGAGGGTCTAGAATCGGTAACTTTAGGGGCTGTAATTGCTCGATCGATCTGGAGCATCTGACTCTCTAAAGACTCACACAATCATAAGCATCATGATCTAGCTCTCAAGCATCTGACACTTTGGGGCTTTATGGATTACTCAAGTATAAATAATGTGGATCTCAATAAACAAGGGGCTAGGTATATGTGTAACTATGTGAAGGACCGACAGTAAGGGAATGGAGAAGACCTTCTTCTAATTCTATGTTCCTATCAATGCTATGGATCCCATCATTGGGTAGGTGGTGGCATCTCTCTGTTCAACTTTGAATTTAGACTAAGTTAATTTAAGTTTGAATTGTTTAAAGCCTAGAAAATAAATAGGTAGGGCCATTTATACAGGATGCATGTTTTCCCCTTTCTAAAATAAACGACTAAACCTCAAAAAATATTTATCTTTGCCTATAATAAGAGAAGGGCCATCGACAAAGAATACTAACCTTTCTTCCTCAGAATCTTTCTTTTGGAGTTGAAAGTGGGGAAATTGATGGTTGCAAAAGAGTTGGAAACTCCTCATTAACTACTTCAAAACCATTGGAAGTGTTGCTCTAGCTCTTGTATATAAAATTCTAACTCATAAAAAAAGGAAACATAATGAATTTAAAAATAATTAAATAGAATATCGACATGAATACCAACTCACTCTGAAAGTATATTATGTGTTGATCAAGTTGGCCCTTCAACCTCAGTGACAACTTTCTCTCTCAATTAACATGAATCCACAGACACATAACACAAATATGTGTGCACACACAACAAGTTGCAAGCATACGACAACATTACAGAGTACATTGATGAATAAATACTACATGGTACAGTACATTTATGGAGTGCTCCATAAGAAAAACAACTTTACATCACAGTGTTTGAGAGAGAAATAAAGAACTAACATCCATGCTTAACTTATACATTGAACATAGAATTTTTTTTGGTCATGTTACACAAATGTCCCACAAACAAATTAAGGAAAAAAAATATCATGCCCATGAGTAATCAAATTGATCTCCTACTGTCTTTCCCTCTGAATGAGCACTTACTAATGGAATTATTTTTTATAGGATATTAGATATATCATGGTTTTCAACATGTCAATGAGGAATAATGCATATCCTACTTAATGTGGGACTCGAGGAGGCGCTAGAATGGGAACAGAATCGAGGTCAGTATCCAAAAAATGGCACTCAATTTTGATTTCCAACCAAAACTTATATTTACTTGGGAAAATATCCCCTAAAAATATGGCCTCTCAGTCTAGATCTTCACCAAGAACCGAGAAAATCAAAATTGATCCCGGGCTTGGAACTTTGAATCTACCTTTGTCTCTTTCTCTTCTACCCCCTCTTAAGGCTTCTTACACCATGGACAGGCCTAAGGTAGAGGTTATTACTACTGCCCACATGATAGGGTTCCCGAAGATGAAAATGAAATGGATTTTTCTCTTTTATGAAAGATGCCCTTTATGAACATTTTTTAGTTTTCAAACTGTGGAAAACAACCTTTGAATTTCATCCTCTTGTGCAGAATCTTCTCTCAATCTTGGATTCCTGTCATGATTCATTCACCAAGAATGACTATTTAATCACTCCACCCATTCCTAAAACGACAAGCCTAGTATTAGGCTTTTTTGTACTATTTGCTAGCTTTTTACTCACGATTCCTATTAAAATCTTAAACCCAAATTTTAATTACCATTCCTTACACCAATCTTTCAATTATCATTTAAACTAAGATGAGTTGTCATATGCTTTCAAGTTTTTTTTTTAAATGATATTTTTGAAAATCGCCCTTTCATGTGTTTTCAATTTTATTTTTAAATAAAAAAGCATTCTTTCAAGTTTGTCGATATATGATAAATATATAAACTAGCAATTTTAGCTTAAATATTATCCAAGAAAAGGTTTATATATGGTTGATTGTAATATCTAACCTTAATATGACATATAAAATCAAATATTAACTTCAAGAACATAAATTGTATTAAATTTATAAAATATCGAAATTATTTTAAAAAACATATAATTTCAAATCGTGATTGGGTAATTTATAAGGGCATATTTTCATCCTTGCTATACATTTTAGTGTTTTAGATTTTAGATCATTCCAAAACTAAATACAGTCTCAACTTAAATAGCATTCACTAAAAATTCTATCCCCAATAAAATTATGTACTTTATAATAACATCTAGTATGAATCTCATATATAGAATCAAATACTCACCACAAGAAAACTAAA
Organism: Pinus taeda; assembly: GCA_000404065.3. Lineage (NCBI taxonomy): Eukaryota > Viridiplantae > Streptophyta > Pinopsida > Pinales > Pinaceae > Pinus > Pinus taeda. The sequence continues at coordinate 4,674 of APFE030235206.1, forward strand.
CTTTATTAAAATTATTTGAAAAAAGAAGAAGTAAAAATAAGATAATTAGTGTAATTTTCATTTGGATTAACTTTGTGTTATTATTTTTAGAAATTGAATGGTAAATCATTTTAATGAAGTATATGTAACTTATCTTGATATAAGAATTTATACATGTATATCTTTACTTTTAATTGGGGTTACTTTAGATGATTTTTTTTCATTCTCCTTTCTCAAATTTAAATCTTACTTATACCATGTTTTACTTTGTGAGTTGATTGATGCCAATAAAGTATTTACAATCACATCCTTCTTCAAATTCTTTGGAGTATGACAAAACATTTCCAAACATTTAATTATTATCAATCCAAAACATTTTACAATAAAGAAATCGAAAATGGCTAGTTCAAATATGATAAATCTCTTAAAATTTTATTATAAACATTCCCATAAAAGGAAAAAAAATCTCATAAATAATTCCCTAGAAGAAGAAATATAAAAACCCTATAAATGATTTTATTTTAAGCGTTTCAAAAAGGAAAAAAATATCACAAATGTTTACTTAGAAGAAGAAATATAAAAACCATATTAAGATGACAAATGATTAATTATTGTGTTTGTTTATTTTAGTATCTCTTTTCTTAATCCCTCAATTTCATATTAGTATTGAAAATCCTTATTCAATGAACATTCATAAAAATAATTAAACTAATCTATAAATAATTTAAAACTCAATCAACTAAATTAAAAATTTATTGTATAATATATTTATTAGTGATTTATGTTTACCATATTTTATTTGATAAAATTATATTAAGTTTTTACTAATAGTTTTCTTCATGTTCATAGTTATAATCCCATACTAAGGGTGGGTGGTGGAGATATTGGGGAAAAGTATGAAAAGTTTTTCCTAAATATCTATCCTTAATCCCATCCCCACTCTCATTAGTTTTCGTAATATCTTACCCCCACATTTTCTCACAGAATAAGGGAAATGATGGGGAAAATATTCACAAAATTAATGATTCTCCTATCAATATAATAGTTAATTAATTATAAAATAATGAAACTTGTATATAAATAGATTTATAAACCAATAAACTAATTCAACTCATTATAAATTTCTATCATGGTATATTCACTAGTGATTTTTCTTGCCATATCTTATTTCATAGAATTAAAAGTTTGGATATATTAAGTTTTCCCTAATATCTCCCCCCATCCTCACTCTCATAATCTTCCTCCACCATCACTCTAATAATGAGAGTGGAGGGGGGGAGATATATTAATTTTGAGGGTGAGGGTGGGTGTGTAGGGAGGTGTTCTGGAAATATTAATATGGTGGAGGGTGTGGGGATAGGGGGAGATATTAGAGAAAACACAATATATGGGGGTGTGGGAAGATATTAAGGAAAGCTTATTTGTCTCGTAATGAGGGTGGGCTTGGGGAGAGATATTAAAAAAAAAAAAATTACCCTCATAATGAGGGTGTGGGTGGGAAGAAATCCAGGAGAACTTATTATGAGGGTGGAGATGCGGGTAGATATTAACTGGAAGGATAGGGTTGGAGGATATATTAAGGGAAGCTTATTAATTGAGGTTGGGGGGACATATTGGGGAAAAGTAAATATGTGGGAGGAATATTGTTATAGACATTTTTGGGCGCTTCAACCCCAACCATAAATGTCCATAAACTGAGGGCTCCTAAGTCCCTAAAAGTGTTGCTTCACTACCTAAAGGAACAAGGTTAACTGATTACATCATCTCCCAGAAGATCTCCACTAAAAACTGCTCAAGAATGGTCAAAACTGGACCATATTGCATACCCAATGCGGAGGGTACGATGCATATCACTTTCCGAGTGTACAAGGTGCGATGCATACTGAATGGCCCCTCTGTAGGGTACGATGGTCAGGAGTGGACAAATGGCAGGGACAAATTGTGAGGTGGAAGATCGTGGAATCTTCCAAAAGCTTCCCCTCTGACACTTGCCTCTCTGTTTTCGACCAGGGATGAGTAAGAGATCATCATTCTCCAAGTGCAATCAGGAACTATCAGAGAGAGGACACTAATCAAGACCCCAGAAGATGACTCACCTCCCTACAATCATCTATACATGGATCCCTCATCACAGAGATCCAGAGGCTCTAATCTTGTATCTTGTAGAGAAGTGTTATTGGTTTTCTGGTGTAACTTCATAGTGTTGGGTGATCTAAGCTTTACTTGAGGTGAAGAAGGGCTTTCTTGCTGGAGGATGATGCTGGGTCAGAACATATGGTTGTAATCCTCTTGCTACTTTTGATATTAATAAAGCTATTCAAGTTTTACTCCATATTCTTTTATGTTTACTTATATATGCATTTGTATGGTTAACACATATCTGGTCCTGTATTATTTATGAATATAGATCTTTGTTCTTTGATAGTAGTATGTTATTTTGATTGCATAGGTGCTCTTTGAAGCTGGGTAGATGACGAAGAAGCGATAAAGCTCTATCAGGAAGGAGAGGATTCAAACAAGGAAATCAAGCGCAAGACTAAGGTGGTCTCCTTTGTTCCACTCTTATCTATTTTCATAAAGGAAAACAAAAGTAGACTTTACTTGTTTGTTTCTAAGATAGCTACTAGTCTTAGTGGGAATAGGAGCATCCGAGTGGACACTATTCCCGGTAACAAAATGGCGACTCCACTGGGGAGCGACTAGATTGTTTTGTTAGCCTATCTTTGTTTCTTTTATAAACTTACAGACGGAGCTTGAAGCCAAGCCAGCTAGCCTTTGAACTGCATTTGTTATACAAATGCAAAGTAGATCAATGCTGCTTCAGTCTATCTTAGGGTTTCGTTTATGAATTAAACAATTGATCTACAAATAGTCTAATTGCCCTAAGTGATGGCTCTAGTAACCTCCTTAGATCAACCCTGTGATTTACATATACTGAACATCACTTACTCAGCCTATATCCCTGAACTGAATTGCAAATTGTGAGTAAAAACTCGTTTCAAGTCTCGCACTGGTACCATCGCATCCTGCCTTCAAGGCAGTCTATATGCATCGCACTTCCCGAGTGTAGTACGTGTGCTGCATACTGAATTCACTGTGTGATAGGTGCGATGGTCAGGGAAGGTTAACTTTACCTTCAGACTTTGGTTTTTCCTCACTATTTTCAGTCCTATTCAGGAGTTTTGTTGTCTGTGGTTAGTGTATCTCTGTGAAAACCCCCTTCTCTTACATTATTCCGCCTCTATAGTGCAAAGAACTGTAAGTGTTTTTATGTATTGTGCGCCATTTTTAGTTCTCTTTTGCAAAGAAGTAGCATAGTCGAACTATCATTTCATGATATGAAAGTGTCATAGCTGTCATTTTCAGTCATAGAAGACAATCCCATTGTTCTTGATAGTCAATTATACAGTTGTTATTGCATATGATTTGAATTAATATTTTTTAAAGTGTCAAAAAGCAATTTTCATTTCAAAATCGCAAAGTGTCTCTCTTACCTTCACTTCATTTTGAAAAGAAATTTGTTGAGTATTGTCGCTTTGAAAATAATTCAGATTTGCACTTAGCTTTCTTATCACCATTCATACATTAAGAAGGCTGAAAACAACTACATGCATGTGCATTTGCATTTAGACTCTTGGTTTGATTTAGGACAGTGCATTTAGCGTGTGCTCTGTGCTCTTTGTTGAAAGATTCTTAACTTTCTTTCCTTAGTAGCTAGGATTTTTAGTGCCTAAAGAAGATTTAACAGTTGTTTATCATCTTAGACTGCATTTTAGGAATTATATACACATCACGCAGTGAACCTGAAAGGCAAATTTTTAAGCAAGATCAACTTAAAATAAATTTAATGAATCTAAAAACGCTTTGGAACCTAACACAAAACATATAGAGGTCTAGGCTAGAGACGTATTCTGGCGTTGTAAAACCTAGTAGTTGTTGTTTTCATTGTTGGTTGGGTGATTCTTCCACTTTGAGATGGCAAGTGCCAGTACAGACTTGTGCTCCCACATACTGTCGAGTATATATTGGGAGACCACAGTAAGCTGCATGCTTTATCCTTAGGAAGTCATGTCTTTCGCCCTATCGATTGCAATGCACTAAACACAACATTCGGGAAGATTGACTACCGTACCGTAAAAAGAATTCTACAGTTTTGCGATTGGTTTGGTAATCCCCTCTGTCTAGATCTCCAGAGTAGTCTATTTTGTTCCTTTTCAGACTCCTTAAAAGAAAATGTCCTTTGAGCACTTGTCACTTCAGGCTCACTAAAAATCGAAGCCGACTAGAGTCATCTTTTGTTTTTTCTCGACTCTTAAAAATTGAAAAAACAAGTTGTGTCAAAGCGTCTAAAATTTATTTTAATCAAAATAACATCACAAATTCCCTCGTTGGTCTTTAGGTTGAGAAAAATAGAGTCTACCAACCAAGGATTTCCCCTCGGAGGAAATCCTTGTCCCTTCTCCTCTTGGGAGATGTTAGTGCACCCCATATGGCCACATTGTCACTTCCAGGGTTGACGATTGGTTTGCCTGTTTGGCTCTTCTCTACCTCTATCATTCAGAATACCGTAATTCCTGAACAGTCAAGTTAGCAACTAGATGATACCAGAGTTTCCCACCAACCTTCTACTTCATCTGATTCTCCCTCTCCTCCTTCCTCTTCACTTGATAAAGCTGATAAAGCTAAAAATCAAGTAAGTGAGAAGAAGAAGAAGCAGAAAGAGAAAAAGGAAAAGGAGAACAAGGAACCAAAATCGAAAGGGGGCAACCAAACGTCATCTACCAAAAATCCTCACACCACACCATCTAAACCTAAATCTCCTTATGTCAATTGCAATGGAGACCATTATCACTGAGATTGTCCCTGCATCCCACGGATCTTAAGGGACTGGTCTCCTCATTTGCACAATCTGGTGTCGTCAACCTCTGATGATCATGTTGAATGCACATCATCAACTAGTGAAAGTGAAGCACCTGGACAGAAAAGGAATCCTAGATTTCCTTGTAAATTGTGTGAAGGCAATCACACCGTCCACCGTTGTCTCTTCCTTGACGAAGCTAAAAGAGTTTTAGCTGACCATCCTGCTTCACCGCTACAGCTCCCTCCTGGATATTAAAAACCCTTACCAAGTCCACCATTGGTTGAAAAATTGTGGTCGGCCGAAGCGTCTATCATTGAAAATGAACCCTCTAAATCCATACTAGATGAAAGTCAAAAGGTCAAGGTGGCAGTCGACCCAGTCTTGCCTTTAGAGTGTTCATATTCGAATGATACCGTCACTGAAGAGAAAGAGAACGACACCATTCAAATTCTTTTCGTAAACACAGACTCTGATGAACTTGGGGGCAGTCCACCGATTCCTTTATCGCAGGAAGGAAGTTCATCAGAGTCATACCCGACCATCTATTCGGTCCCATCTCCAAGCAACCCAGTCGTTTCCTTTGACTGGAATCTACTAGGCAGACCCCGTTAACCAGCTAGTGTACCATTCATAATCATTGTACAAGCTTGCAGAATGGTCATGGCTAGTACCATCATCGATGAAGGGGCTTCCGTGAGTATCCTTTCCTCAACTACTTCGAAAGCGCTTGGTTCGCCATCGCTTTTGCCTAAAATGAGAAATCTGATAGGCTTCGACAAAGGAACCAGTCGACCATTAGGGATCCTTCCAAATGTGCCCATTACTTTGAGAAGGAAAACCATTCACATGAACGTGATGGTATTTCAACAAACCTTGGATTATAATCTACTCCTTAGACGCGACTATATTTATTGCATGGGAGCCATCGTCTCCTCATGTGTTTTCTACACGAAGGCAGAATGGTCAAGCTTGTAGACCAAATGTCATTCCCCAGTTCACACATCACAAATAGTCAAATGCCATCCCTAAATGGTCTTTTCATGCAAGGAATGTCCCATCGATCTCCAGTCCATCCACTTGATGAGCGCAAGTGATTCAGGAGGATGTGACTGAAACCAAGTGGGCATGCACCCTGGTCTGTTTTGGCAGGAAAACTTTAAGTATAGAGTAGGTTTCCGCAGGGGATATATGACTAGTCTGACACACCCGTCCTCACAGGAAAATGGGATTAGGCTGGAATAAAATACCTTCGTTAAAGTTTTGTGAGTGGAGTAACTCTACACCACTCACCTGGAGTAACCTGGGAATTTTGCAGTATACTTGGGGGCATGCAAACCTTTCCGCATGCAAGCGAAGAGCGACTATTTATTTTTTAAATTTGTAGGACCTCTAACCCTTTAAACCCGTAAGGCTGGTCGTTTCCTAGCTTGCATAAAGAAAGGATCTGGGGCAAATATTCAAAAGGTGCAAGCCCCAAAAAAATGGCATCTTGAATGAGACATCCTTATTATACGACTAGCGAGTAGTGTTACCGTAGGGTTCAAGCTCGTTTAAAAATAAACCCGCCACGAGCAGTTTTAGTGCATAGTTCCAGCTCGTTAAAAAATAAACATAAGTCATGAGAAAATGTTTCCCCCAGAGTTTAAGCTCATTAAAAAATGAACCTGTAAATAACCATTGTGAATGCCTTATCGCCAGCTTTTGAGCCTTGGTCATGTTCTCATCATCACCTCCACTCTGTTTTTAGCCGATCATTCACCTCCATATGATTGTTTACCCCTTCAACGAACATTTTCGAAGAGTGATTTTATTAGCCATCCTTGTGACACTACCGTGATTGGAAAATTCCAAAACTTACCTAGAATCAATTGCTACCGGAAATCATCACTCGTTCCTTGAAAACGAGTCTCCTTTAAGCTCTTTTCAACTTACTCGTAAAATATGAAAAGATCACCGAGCGATTAGCCTCTCTGGCCCATTAAAGTCATCGGAAGTGCTATCCCTCCTCTAGATTTTAATCTTTTTGGACCTAAGGGATTATTACACAAAAAGATCGAGTGCTTGTCTTGTTCGGCTCGTTAAAACTATCAAAAATCCATCCCTTTCATATTATTTTACACTTTTTCGGACAAAGAATCTTTGGAGTCTCCTTTCCATCCCTTTCAGACTCTCTAAAATTGAAAAGAACCGAGTTATCTTTGTCTTTAAACTTGTTAAAACCAAATAGCGACAAACTCATCCAAATGGATGAGAACACATTTCACTGTCGCTAGGCTCACTAAAATATAGTGACAGGTTCACCCGAAGGGCAGATTATAGAACAAGCATATGTTATCCTCCTCAAGCTTGAAAAAAATAAAGAGGTATTGGTCAGCAATGACTTGGGAAAATTGGGAAGAAAACAAGAAGAAACTTTATTGGTAGCAAGTCGCTCTTGAACATGACACTTTCCTTCCGCATCCATGCTGGGTTGGGTTGTTCCGTTTACTGGTCATCACCATTGGTCCGTCACACCATCCATCTTTGGGGTTTATGCTACCAATCCATCGTCAGTGTCACCGATATGTTCAAGAGAAGTCATTCAGATAGTTCACCTGTGTCTCACCCACTGCAATACACTCATGCTCCATTCATTAATGACCACCACCCTGAACCCTGTATCGTCAAATCGTTTTCACCTCCAAAATCATTTTCTTCGTTATGTGTCGTAGATGTGGGATTCATTAAGGCCCTCCTATGACGGGTCACTTCTTGTCGACATCAGCTCATTATCCAAGAAGTTGACCTAGGGACAACCCTTTCAGTGTTTTGAAGGTTGCATGCCTCAATGGCAAGTTTCTCACTTTCGGCGACAGATTCACGTTAATGGCCTTCAACCGAGAGATTTTGCATGGTGTTTGACGCCGAGTTCTTTTTCCCACAACGCGAATTGTATTGTAGTACCTTGAGGGCCATTTTCATTATTAGCGATCCCTCTCACGCCTGTTAACAGCTTACATCATTGGCTGGTAATTAGGCGATGTCTTTCCATGTTCGACTCCAGAACATTTTTTCACATGGATCGACTTGTACTCCGAGTGAAGATTGAATGAGTTTTGAAGACCCAAAATCTAGTTTCATCCATCCAGGCTACGATATATTCAGGAACATAAAGACATCAAATGTACATCATTGCCGAACAGATGATCATCCAAATCAAAGGATGATGAGTCCGAATCATCAGTCTGCCACACAGACGATTGTCTGTCCTATGTACATGAAAATGAATTTATAAAGCTGAGCATGGGAATGCACGGCTCAGCTAGCTCATGAAAAAAATGTTTTCAAGATAATGTATTGTATTGTATCTTATTACAGGTCGCCTCCTAACTCGAAAAAACTTCAGATCCTCATGGTAAATCATTTCACCCGACATCAAAAAGATTAATGACCTCATGCTTTAGGGGGCAACTGTTATAGACATTTTTGGGCACTTAAACCCCAATCATAATGTCCATAAACTGAGGGCTCCTAAAGTCCCTAAAAGTGTTGCTTCACTACCTAAAGGAACAAGGTTAGCTGATTACATCATCTCCCAGAAGTTCTCCACTAAAAACTGCTTAGAAATGATTAAAACTAAACCATACTGAATACCCAGTGCAGAGGGTGCGATGCATATCACCTTCCCAGTGTAAAGGATGTGATGCATACTGAATGGCCCCTATATAGGGTGCGATGGTCGGGAATAGTCAAATGGCAGGGACAAATCGAGGTGGAAGATCAAGGAATCTTCCAGAAGCTTCCCCTCTGACACTTGCCTCTCTGTTTTCGACTAGGGATGAATAAGAGATCATAATTCTCCAAGTGGAATCAGGAACTATCAGAGAGAGGACACTAATCAAGACCCAGAAGATTACTCACCTCCCTACAATCATCTATTTATGGATCACTCATCACAGAGATCCGGAGGCTAGAATCTTGTATCTTGTAGGGAAGTGTTATTGGTTTTATGGTGTAATTTCATAGTGTTGGGTGATCTAAGGTTTACTTGAGGTGAAGAAGGGCCTTTTTTTCTGGAGGATGATGTTGGGTCAGAACATATGGTTGTAATTCTCTTGCTACTTTTTATCTTAATAAATCTATTCAAGTTTTCCTCCATATTCTTGTATGTTTGCTTATATATGCATTTGTATGGTTAACACATATCTGGTCCTGTGTTATTCATGAATATAGATCTTTGTTCCTCGATAGTAGTATGTTGTTGTGATTCTGCAGGTGCTCTTTGAAGCTGGGTAGACGAAGAAGAAGCGGCAAAGCTCTATCGGGAAGGAGAGGAATCAAACAAGGAAATCAAGTGCAAAACTAAGGTTGGTCTCCTTTGTTCCACTCCTTTCTATTTTCATAAAGGAAAACAAAGGTAGACTTTACTTGTTTATTTCTAAGATAGCTACCAGTCTTAGTGGGAATAGCAGCATTCGAGTGGATACTATTCCCGGTAAAAAATAGGATGTTAGGGGGGGGGGAGAGGGACTTTAAGGTATTATTCCTTCAGTGGGTTAATCACTAGGGAAATATGCTAACAAACTAGCTTTTATTTCTAATAAATTATTAAATATAAATTTTATCTAATCTTCGAGTTATGGGAAAATATGTTTTAGATATGTTAGTCAACAAACTACCTTCCAACTATAACATACACATACGTGTCGAGAGTATGGGTTTCATAATAAGATATATAAACTAAAAGGCCTTAAAAATTAAACAAATTCTCCAGTATCTCAATAAGATGTATTATTTAAGAAATTATATACTTCAATAGACAATGATTACATGAAATACTTAGCATACAATCTAGCAAAGAAAATGTATGATATAAATAGATTGAATCTAAAATAAATCTATTTACTTTATAAGATACTACAATTGATATAGGGGAAATTTGAATTCAAATTTAACTTCCTAAAGAGTAATTCATATAAAATTGACTATCTTATGGGTGCAAAGATTATGATTCATAAAAATAAATTAACACAAAGAAAAAGTACAAAGTACAAATAGTTGAAAGCATAATATATTATGACTAATCATTTCAAACGATATTTTCCATTCGATTTTTATAATACAATTTTATTTCTCCTAAATTCAACCCTTCTTTAAAGGTTCATTCTTATATCTACACAAAATTATTACAATAAATGTTTGTTGCAAATGGAACTTTCGAGGAGCTCCTTTACAAAAAAAGAAACTAGTTTCAACAACCTGAGCTAATAATCCTCTAGCTATGTCTCAATCCAAATGTATCTTTTTGATGTCATATTGGAAGCTTTGTGCAGAAAACTTGGCCAATCTATCCCAATCCACTCCAACTAGATGATCAAATGTGGACCTTATTATATTTGTAGTAATAGGGAACAACTAGAAAAATAATTTTTGCTTGGTAGCGGAGGTAAAAGTCATCAACCAACTTGTCCCATGTACTCTTTCCATTCAAATATCCTACCATGTGTGCAAATTTATTCACTTTATTTGTTTCCCTTAGTAGCATTTCTCTACATCATGGCTATAAATTTATTAGTAAATGCATATTCATTCTTTTTCACTATTCTACATTTATCATGGGCTTATTGAATTTTTTTTTGGTCAAGATTCTGTTAGTTTCCATTACAGCTCAAGTAATGTCTTCAAATCCCCATGCATGTAGCTGCTCCGAGGTCCTAGAATTTAGAAATTTAAAAATCTTGTTAGCTATCAGTGGCTTGCTCCTTAATTCATTTTGGTTCTACTCGAGATGTTATTTTGTAGTATAAATTGAATCTAATTCATTCCCCATCATCTAAATTAATTCCACATCCTTGAAAGTTCACCTCTCTCCTAACCATTGAATTCTAACATATTCCCAAAATTTGCTATCAACATAAGAAGGCCCTAATTTTTATTTATTTTTGTATGATGATGTTATATTAACTAAAAAATTCATACAAGTCTGTACATCATTCATCCATCCATTCAAAACATAGTTTATGGCAAATGGTATCAATCCACCCAATGGGAATCTAGATGTTGTTGACCACCTACCTATGGAGTAGCATGTCAAAAACAATGTTAGTCTTAAGAATTGCAACATAATAAGAGAATCTATTTTTTATCATAACACGAAAAGCTACCCAAGAACATTTGACAACTAAGAGTTATAAGAGGTAACAAGAGCTTGGTCTTTCCACTAGATCCTAGAAGGGATGTTGTGGCAGTGATGCATGGAATATGCAACTCAATCTATGCCAGTTGCATAGCCCATTCTCTCCATGTAGAAACTTTTGATTTTTGTACTCACATTTCACATCCTCTAGGTTTACAAAGACATTGTACGTTTCAGCCTGCCACCCATTAAGAATCCTGCCCAGTAGGGTTCTCATCTATGAGTAGAGAAATATTGGTTGATAGTACTGATTTTTCCTTCCCGTAGTGTGGTCAGGGTTAGCAACACACAAGCCAATATCCTCTATGAGCTTTGAGTTGGAGAAAACATGCTTATCTCTTGCTATCATAGTCTCCAAGTTCTTCGATTGATTTGTGATTTCTAGGGAGGGGACTATAGACTAAAATGTCTCAGCAACCTCCTAGGCTTGTTGCTGGGTGCGATTTTGACCATGATGGCCATGGTCTCCAGCCCCGCACCTCTTACTTTTCATACATTGACTCTGCATTTAGCTTAAATGATTGGTTCTTTGAGGGTTGACACAGTATTGGCTTAAATGCAATCACATATTGAAGCTATAAAACAAATAAACAACCAACAACCAGACATGGGGGAAAGTGTTCAACAATGTAAGATCAATTTACAAAGAAAATCAAAATGCCGCCTTTGATATAATATCCCTGAAACAAGCATTTCCTGGTAAGAGAAAACAAAACACAACTCCGTCATAGATACAGGTCCTTGTAATCTAACAAGCAAAAATTGATGGAATCCAATTCCAAAAACCACTATGCTTCACAATACAAAGGTTGAAAGCTACCACTACAATGAAAATCTTTAGACCAAATAAAGAGTTCATATCATTTAAGATTTTAGAACGATGGAGAATTATTCAAGGGAAGGTGACCACTAGTCATGGACAGTTGAAAGCCAACACGGTGCTTTGTTTGTCATATCCCATGAGAGTGGGCAAACGTCGTAAGACTCTTGTTTTCTCATGCCTCCGAGCACCAATGACCTTAAAAAAAATTCCACAAAGAATTAAAGCTCATATTTCCTCAGTGCGACCAAGAATATGAAGCTTCCATCTTATATTGTGCTCCACGAGACTCGTTTACCAAATGGACAAGCTACAAGGAGTTCACATTAGGATTGTAGCGGTGTCTCTTTCCCATAGCTGACAAGCGAATTCTTATTTGGGACATAGGGGAGGCTAGAATGGTATGTTGGAATAAATGAAACCACATGTATTCACATGAATGGGGTTAGCCAGGCCACCTTCAAATTTAATGTTCTCAGAAGCGCAGAATAACACGTGCACATCCCCAAACCAATTCCTCATTCATCAGCAAAAAAAAATGCCCTAAAATTAGAATGTCCCATAAATTTATGTAAATGAGTTGCTTTGCTTCATTATACGTACTTTTTATTTCAATTGTATTAATAATGCTTTCCCATCTTAATAGTATTGAACCATCGCATCTTTCTAGACAAGCTTGGCTCTGAAGATTCAAAAACCGTATACTAAACCTATCTTCACTAAAAACATTTAGAGTTAAAATCCCATTCAACGCAATATGTCGTTCAGTGCGATAACTGATGTAATTTAAGTGCCCAAATTATAAAGATATGTTACAATATGGTATATATTAGAGTTAGATGTCTAACTATCTATATTGTTGTTTAATTTTTTTTCGTCATCTTTTATAATGCCAAAATTCACCAAACCAGATGAGAAAAGCGTGTTGTTGATGAGCGTGTTGAATTATGGAGATGTTAACATTTTGGACTGATACTGTAGTATCCAAAGGGCATCAACAAAAATTTATATAACAAAATATGTTTATTGATTTACCTCGAAAAAGTAAATGAGCGAGAAAATAGTTCAAAAAGTATAGGTCAGAAATTTAAAAATAATATCGGCCCTCATTTCCGATAAAGATGGCGGAGGTGAAAAACATGAATTACAATGAACTCAAAAGTAAGAAACAGAAATCAGATTTTCTCATCATTGAATAATAGCTAAATACATGACATTACAAGTAACAACTAAATACGTGAACAACAGCTATAAATCACCGGAGTAAGACTCAATTAAAATTCAATTAATCAAACTGAATTCAAACGGTCTATAACAATTAAACTGAATTGAAACTGTCTAGGACACCTACCAGATGCTCTCAACATTTTTTCTTATATTACTAGCCAACCAAAAGAATAGGATGTCACTGCTGGAGAGTATAGGTGTGATGAATCTGTGCCAAAAAAGGAAAACTGGGAAAATACAACAGATAATTTGCACAATGACTTGAAACGTATTTGTTATCTCAATTGCAAATTCTCATTACAGATTCTTATTACAATCTCAGCAACCTTATCGAAATGGAAATCAACTTTTCTCATCATTGAATAATAGCTAAATACATGACATTACATAAATAAAAACTAAATACATTATATAAGAGATAAGGGAACAACAACTATAAATCACCGGAGTAAGACTCAATTAAAATTCAGTTAATTAAACTGAATTCAAAGTGTCTATAACACTTAAACTGAATTGAAACTGTGTAGGAAACCTACCAGATGCTCTCAACACTTTTTCTTATATTACTAGCCAACCAAAAAAATAGCATGTCACTGCCGGAGAGTATAGGTGTGATGAATCGGTACCAAAAAAGGAAAATTGCGAAAATACAACATATAATTTGCACAATAACTTCAAACTTATTTGTTGCAATTCCCATTACAGATTCTTAGTACAATCTCAGCAACCTTATCGAATCTATATTGCCAATTTGACTTGCTTGATAAACTTTCTGTCCCTAACAATCAAGCTCTGATAAGTAGGTGTCCTACAAAATAGGTTCATACTGTAAAATCTTTGTCTTCACAAACCACTCCCATTGCAATCTAATCAAAAAATTTTAGAGACAGTATTGTTTCAGGCCCTTCACAAACATTTTTAAGGTTTCCATTTTCTATCTATTCTGAGACTCCAAATAACATTGATTCACAAATTAAGCTGGGATTTTCTAATCTAACATGATTAAAAAAATAGTTATTTTTGTATTCAAGTTTCTGTGATCCATAATGAATTGAGTAAAGTTTTTTTTTTTTATAAATCACATAACAAAAAATTTTGGCCAATGCCTTCTTAACCGACCATTGTGGTTCATGATGAATTGAGTAAAGTTTTTTTCTTTTAGAAATCACATAACAAAAAATTTTGGCCAATGCCTTCTTAACCGACCATTGTGGTTCATGATCGATACAAAAATGAAGATGCAGGTCACGGAAAAGGCTTAAATAGAGAAACATGTAGAGACAATTTTTGGATAAAAAAACATTTATTCTATTGAGAAACATCAAAAACTGCTTGCTAATCTTCCCTATCCATTTTTCAGGTGCGTACAACGGGTCCATTCTGGGCTGAATAAGCTACCAACACAGCACATTACTCTTCTTCTATGAATCATAAAATAAGAGATATTCACCACTAATGACCCGTGAATTTTTATATTTAGAATAGACTAAGTTTTGATCAAGTAACCACTCTGGCCATTAAGTTCATAATCTGAATTGTCAGACCACATCTCCAGGAAACCAATGTGCCTTTTCTTTAATACTTTTCTCAGTGCATTCCAAAGAGAGTACTGAATACAATCTCTCCTGCCGGAGGGCTTCTGCTTCATCACATCGCTGCTCCTCAACTGGCATGATTCAGATGAACAAAAGGAAGCGCCAATGAAATAACGATGAAGATCGATCAATTGCTTCGACATATCGATATTACCCTGTGTAAGATTTTTGAGATACACTGATCTATATCTACAAAACAATAAACAAGCTTGCAAGAGAAGGAAGGAAGCGAGCAAGAATAGAATGAAAAATTGATTCTACAATATTAGTTTAAGAATAAATACATAAAAGCAACTAAGTTAAGCTTAGTTGTACATGCAATAACTAAAGCTAACTAAAGCTAAGTGTGCTTTATCTTATGTTAAAGTGTACATGTGCCACATGCAAACAATAAGTTAACTGGAGCAAATCTAGGTGCATGTACACCAACACAGCTAGTTTAAGTGCATGTACACCAACACCCCCCCTTAAGCATAACTTAGGTGAGTGTGATGCAAAATGAATGAGTCCTGGCAACACGGCCATTTTAGGTACCCATATACAATGCATAAAAAAGTAGGAAAGAGGGAAAACCCAGTGGGAAGAAAACCCCCCCTCAAAATATAATGCAAAAGTAGAGAAAAGACAACTGCTAGGCAGTCGTGTCCTTCACCCCGAGATGATCTCGCAGGAATCAAAACTTCTGCTCAGTGAAAGTCCTGGTTGAAGATGTCAGCAATCTGCTCGGAACTAGGACAGATACTTGAAGATCGATGATCCCATCATGAATGAGTTCTCTAATGAAGTGCATGTGGATCTCGATGTGTTTGGTACGCTCCGCTGCACTGGATCTCTGCAAAACTTTAGCGTACTTTGATTATCGCACCAGATGACAGTTGGATGATGGACACTAATCCCAAGCTCAGATAGGAAATGTTGTAGCCAAATTTCCTGAATAGTGGCATTGACTGCTCCTCTATACTCGGCCTCTGTTGATGATAAAGCAATGGCAACCTGCTTCTTACTTGACCAACAAATTGGGCCGGATCCCAAACTAAGTACATAACCAGAAGTAGACTTGCAATCAATGGTGTCGCCAGCCTAGTCTGAATCTGTGAACCCGATGAGATTCAAAGAACAATTGGCTGCATAATGAATCCCATAGGTGATTGTCCACTGGACATATCGAAGGATGCACTTTGCAGCATTCCAGTGTAACTCATGTGGCTCCTGCATGTATCTGGAAACTGCTCCGACAACATAGGAGAGATCAGCACGGGAGAGAGTGAGATAAAGAAGACTTCCCACAAGCTGGCGATACAATGTGCAATCAACCAATGGTGTGTCTTTGCCATTCTCAAGCTTTATCGCTGATAAGAAAGGTGTGGCTGCTGGCTTGCAGTCACTCATGTGAAATCGTGCCAAAAGATCTCTGGCATATTTTCGTTGAGAAATGGTAATGCCAGAATCACGCTGATGGATCTCTAGTCCAAGGAACAAATTTAGCAAGCCCATGTCGGTCATAGAAAACCGCTTATGCAATGCAGTTTTGATGTTAGTAATGACAGAAGCTGAACTACCCGTTATCAAAAGATCATCTACATAGAGTACTATGATCAACAAGGAGTCAATTTTCTTCAAAAAATAAACATTGGAATCAGATTTGCAGCGTACAAAAATTTTGAGATAACAAATAAGAATCCATCTTCGCATACCATGCTCTAGGTGCCTGCTTGAGGCCATAGAGAGACTTCTTTAGTTTGCATACCAGAGATGAATTCTGCATGTATCCCGGTGGCTGCTCCATGTAGATTTCCTCCTTGAGATCACCATGAAGAAAGGCATTCTTCACATCCATATGATGCAACTCCCATCCTCTTGCTGCTGCAATGGAGAGAGGTAGCCGAATGGAATTCATTTTTGCCACTGGAGAAAAAGTCTCATCATAGTCAACACCATGTATTTGCTGAAAACCTTTTGCTACCAATCGTGCCTTATATCAACTAACTTGGCCATTTGATGCTTTCTTGGTCCGGTAAACCCACTTGCATCTCACAAGTTTGTGATTTGAAGGTAGCGGAACCAAATCCCAAGTCTGGTTCTCAATGAGAGAGTTATATTCTTCATCCATGGCGGCTTCCCATTCAGGATGCCCATTTGCTTCTGCATAATTTTGTGGATCAGATCCATGCATCATATAAGCATGCATGGGCATGGATGGCTCCATAGCTAAGAGTGCTTGCGGATCTTCCTCAAACAGAGGGATAGAGGCAGGATCATCAAAGATATCACTCATGCTGCGCCATTTTTGTGTTGAAGGTGGTCGAGAATCTTCCGAACTATGTGCAGAAGTATGATCTCGATGTTCAACAACTGGTGGTCTAACAGGGGTCACAGGAAGAGACTCATCGTCATCAAAATGCTGGTCTGAAGTTTCATCTGCATACTCATCAATGAGTAGTGATGGAAACTTGGTAACAAGTTCATCTACTGGTGCATGCGAAATATCTTCGTCAAACTTTACACTCCTTTCAATAAAGAGCTCTTCAGTGTGGATATCAAGCAATCTGTACCCTTTGACTTCGTAAGAATATCCAACAAACATGCATGCTTTGCTTTGAGGCGCCAAAGGCTTTCTCTTCTCTGGAGGAATGCGGGCCCATACTCGAGATCCAAAAATACAGAAATGACTAACTTCAGGTTGCATGCCAGTCCACGCCTCAAAAAGTGTTTTTCCAGTAACAGATTTATGAGGAGATTTGCTCTCGATGTATGAGACACAATTAATAGCTTCGTCCCACAATTTCGACGGAAGAGATCTTGCATGCAACATGCAATTAGCCATCTCTTTCAAAGATCGATTTTTCCTTTTAGCCACGCCATTTTGTTGTGGAGTGTAAGGAACTGTATGCTGCAACTGTATGCCTGCTTCATCACAAAGATTCTTGATATCTTTGTTGACATATTCCGTCCCATTATCTATGTGGAGTATCTTGATACGTTTTCCAGACTGATTTTCTGCATGCGCTTTGAAAATCTTTAGATGTTGAAAAACTTCAGACTTGAGTTTCAAGAAGTAAACCCAAGTGAATCTCATGTAATTATCTATAAATGACAACACATATCTTGCTTTTCTCATTGAAAGTGCCGAAAATGGACCCATGAGATCACTGTGTACAAGTTCCAAAGGTGAAGAGGCTCTCCATGCATGCCCCTTCTCGAATTTTTCTTATGGGTGCTTTCCAAGAGCACATCCATTACAAACACCATATGAAAATTCAATGGTTGGCAATCCTTTGACCATCCCTTGCTTACTAAGCTGTTGCATATATCTGAAATTCAAGTGCCCAAATCTCTCGTGCCAAATCCTACTTTCTTCATTTGCATGCGTAAGTAGCAAAATAGAATCTGATTGAGGAACAAAATTAGAAAATGTATACAGATGAGACTGATCATTTACCTTGCCAGATGCAATCTTCAAATTGGTTTGCATGTCATAAATGCTCACAGAATCTAGGGTAAATTCCACTTTCCTTCCGCTGCTTGTGTGTGTCATCTGATACACTGAGAGAAGGTTCACAGAAATCCTTGGAATATGCAAGACATTTTCAAAACTTCTATCTTCGAATTGCACTCTTCCTTGTCCAGTTGCTGCAACTGCAGAATTATCCCCCATGAGAATGGGAGGACCTGAGTATGCATGTAGAGAAGAAAACGATTCCTTTGAAGAAGCCATATGATGTGAAGCTCCTGAATCGATGATCCATTCTTGTGGTGCAGAATGAATAGCAATCAAAGCATGCCTGTTACCTCTTGGATCTGGTGCTTTTTCTCCAGACTTCTTCTTAGCATTCTCAGGAATGTGGTCTCCAAGATTGTGTTGCTGGAGTGTCTGCGCCATAAGATCTGTAGTCTTCTTCATGCATGCAGATTCAGGATGAAAACCACGGTGGAAATAATTGCACATTGATTTCCCTTTCATTCCTTTCCTTTTCTTTGATCCAGATGATCCATCAGGGGGTTTGGGATGTCCTCCCTTTCTTGGATCAAGATCCCTCTTCCCTTTTCCTTTCTGATGGTCTTTGGAATTTGCCTTTCCTTTTGCATGCACAGTAAGTGCATGCGCTTTGGAATTTTTAAGTATGCCCATTTTGATGAGCTTATCTTGCTCATGCATCAAAGACTGAATAAAAGAATCTAGTGAGGGCATCTTCCAAGCTGCACCAGTTGCAGATCTGACTGTGTGGAATGCAGAGAAGAATACTGCATACTCTGGACCAAGTTTTGATAAAATGGAAAGAATCAACTGATTTTCTTGCTTGGATTTGTCGATCCTGCATCCTTTCCACTGAACCAACAATGCTTTATACCTTGCGAAAAAATCTTGAATGTTCTCAAAGTTTCTCGGATCTAATGAGTTTAACACATTTTCGAGAATGTGACCTTGCATTTCATCCTGTTTTCCAAACAATCCTTCCAAAATTTTCCATACTTCATTTGGAGTTGAACATGATTCAACAAGAAATAGCAGTTCCGGAGAAATAGATAAACATAGGATGCCGAAGGCCTCGTCCATGCGATTGAAATATCTTGTTTTCTCCATTGCCGATGTTGGTTCAACTTCCGTTCCCATGGTTATTCAAAATAAGCCTCTACTTCTGAGATGAAGTTGAATCTTTGGCTTCCATTTGAAATAATTATATGGAGTGAGAATTGCCGATTGTGGAAA